>SJXQ01011765.1:0-46537 GCA_006408695.1 Aepyceros melampus
GGTGTTGACCATCTGGTGATGTCCATGTGTAGAGTCTTCTCTTGTGTTGTTGGAAGAGGGTGTTTGCTATGACCAGTGCATTTTCTTGGCAAAACTCTATTAGTCTTTGGCCTGCTTCATTCCACATTCCAAGGCCAAATTTGCCTGTTACTCCAGGTGTTTCTTGACTTCCTACTTTTGCATTCCAGTCCCCTATAATGAAAAGGACATCTTTTTTGGGTATTAGTTCTAAAAGGTCTTGTAGGTCTTCATAAAACCGTTCAACTTCAGCTTCTTCAGCATTACTGGTTGGGGCATAGATTTGGATAATTGTGATATTGAATGGTTTGCCTTGGAGACGAACAGAGATCATTCTGTCATTTTTGAGATTGCATCCAAGTACTGCATTTCGGACTCTTTTGTCCGATGAACATTAAACTGAAATAATTAGTAGAATCTGAAAATACAATAACTGAATCAACTTGGAAAATTATTCAGTGGATAAGATCACATATCATTTTGGATTCCACATATATGTGTTAATATCCTATATCTGTTCTCTTTCTGACTTAATACTTCACTATATATGACAGATTCTGGGTCCACCTACATCTCTACAAATAACCCAATTTCATTCTTTTTATGATCTTGTTTGCAAAGCAGAAATAGAGACATAAACATAGGGAAGGAATATATGGATACCAAGGAGGAAAGGACAGGGAGCTGGAAATCCTGAGACTGGGATTGATACATATACACAGTGTATATGTATCAAAATACATATAGTAACAAAATACACTATTGTTACTATGTATAAAACAGATACTGCCGGGGTCCAGCCCCCGTGGATCCAGAGTAATTTGAAGTGGAGACAGATAGGCAAGAAAAACACTTATTTATTTAGAAATATAAGATTAGGAAATAATAGTATAGTAGGAAAATTTTGTGGAGAAAAGAAGGCTGAATAACTTGGTTTACGTGGAAAGCCAATAAAATTCCAGACAAAGAGCTTGCACCATCTACGTGGGGCCACTGGCGCCCGCTTGAATCTCTAAGGGTGTCCCGCCCTGGGCTCCCTTTCGCATGGAACTTAAGAGCCGGGACAAGTAAGTAGACATGGCGAGCCCCAGATGGGAATTCAGCCAGAAATTAGAGAAGACACGAGGGAAACCAGTCCAGCAACTGGTTTCAGCCCCTATTATTCTTCAAGGTCTTTTATATCCTTTTTTTTACATAGAGAACAATGGATAATATATAAAATTATGCAGCATCAGCAGCCCAGACTCATCAAAATCAGGCTTTTCTCTCTGCATACCTAGTTGTATACACGTCTTAGGTGATTTACATCATCTTCTGGCCAAAAGGCCAATTAACATTTTACGGCTCTTTTCTGATAAGGGTTTGTTAACCAGAAGACTTATTTGTGTTAATTAACTCAAAAGTCTACTGTTGCTAATATCAAAACTACTATATATCCTTTTCCATATCCCGTTTACATTGATTAACATCTTCCCAGGTGCCTGAAAGATAAAGAATAAGGAGGTCTGGCAGCAATCATTGAGTCAACAGTGAAATCCTGTCACCAATATGTTTTTGAAAAGGCTCTGTAACTTTAAGATACTCAGGCTTCGTGCCCCTCACAGTTGGGGGCTGTAAGGTCCAGGGAACCTGTTAGGCAAGTTGGAGCATTTAAGTTAGAGCATTATCAGAGGCGGTTGAGCTGAAACACTCCTTTCAAATACAGAAGACTAAAGCTCTGAGTTAACTTTTTTCAGAGAAAGTCAGAAGAGTGTAAAAGTAGGCAGATTCTTATTTTGGGGGTACATGCTCAGGAAACGCCAGGGAGAAAACTTGAGATCTGACTCGTCCTTGCCCATCAAATCTCTGCCACGTGACCTTGTCACGGGTGGGATTCCTCACGCTGGCTCCCGGCAAGATACCTAATGAGAACCTACTATATAGCATCGTTCAGTTCAGTTCACGTCAGTCCCTCAGTCATGTCCGACTCTGCGACCCCATGTATTGCAGCACGCCAGGCCTCCCTGTCCATCACCAACTCCCAGAGTTCACCCAAATTCATGTCCACTGAGTCAGTGATGCCATCCAGCCATCTCATAGCAAACTCTAATTAATGCTCTGTGGTGTCTTGAATGGGAAAGAAATCCAAAAGGGAGAGCATATATTTGTATGTATAGCTGAATCACTTTGCTGTATAGGTAGAAACTAGTGAAAAGTTTTAGGAATCAGTGAACTAAAATGGACTGGAATGGGCTAATTTAATTCAGATGACCATTATATCTATCATGACCATTATATCTAAGGGAAAGAATCCCTTAGAAGAAATGAAGTAGCCCTCATAGTCAACAAAAGGGTCTGAAATGCAGTATTTGGGTGCAATCTCAAAAATGACAGAATCATTGTTCGTTTCCAAGGCAAACCATTCAATATCACAGTAATCCAAGGCTATGCCCCAACCACTAATGCAGAAGAAGCTGAAGTTGAATGGTTCTATGATGAACTACAAGACCTTCTAAAACTAATATCATAAAACAATGTCCTTTTCATCATAGGGGACTGGAATGCAAAAGTAGGAAGTCAAGAAATACTTGGAGTAACAGGCAAATTTGGCCTTGAAGTACAAAATGGAGTAGGGCAAAGGCTAACAGAGGTTTGCCAAGAGAACACACTGGTCATAGCAAACACCCTTTCCATAGCAAACACAGGAGAAGATTCTACACATGGGCATCATCAGATTGTCAATACCAAAATCAGATTGATTATATTCTTTGCAGCCGAAGATGGAGAAGCTCAATAGAGTCAGTAAGAACAAGACCAGGAGCTGACTGTGGCTTGGACCATGAACTCCTAATTGTCAAATTCAAACTTAAACTGAAGAAAGTAGGGAAAACCACTAGACCATTCAGGTGTGATCTAAATCAAATCCCTTATGATTATACAGTGGAAGTCACAAGAAGATTCAAGGGATTAATCTGACAGACAGAGTCCCTGATGAACTGTGGACGGAGATTCATGGCATTGTATAGGAGGCAGTGGTCAAGAGAATTTCTAAGAAAAAGAAATGCAAAAAGGCAAAATGGTTGTTTGAGGAGGCCTTACAAATAGCTGAGAAAAGAAGAGAAACTAAAGGCAAAGGAAAAAAGGAAAGATACACCCATTTGAACGTAGGAGTTCCAAACAAAAGCAAGGAAAGATAAGAAAGCCTTCCTCAGTGATAAATGCAAAGAAATAGAGTAAAACAACAGAATGGGAAAGACTAGAGATCTCTTCAAGAATATTAGAGATACCAAGGGAATATTTTGTGCACAGGTGGGGACAAAAATGAACAGAAATGATATGGACATAACAGAAGCAGAAGATATCAGGAACAGGTGGCAAGAATACACAGAAAAACTGTACGAAAGGATCTTCATGACCCAGATAACCAGGATGGTGTGGTCATTCACCTAGAGTCAGACATCCTGGAATGCAGAGTCAAGTGGGTCTTCGGAGGCATCACTACAAACAAACCTAGTGGAGTTGATGGAATTCAACCTGAGATTTTTCAAGTCCTAAAAGATGATTCTGTGAAAGTGCTGCACTAAACATTCCAGCAAATTTGGAAAATTCAGCAGTGGCCAAAGGACCGGAAAAGGTCAGTTTTCATTTCGATCCCAAAGAAAGACAATGTGGAAAAATGTTCAAACTACTGCACAATTGCTCACAGGCTAGCAAACTAATACTCAAAATTCTCCATACGAGGCTTCAACAGTAGTAAACTGAAAACTTCCAGATGTTTAGGCTGGATTTAGAAAAGGTAGAGAAACCAGAGATCAAATTGCCAACATCTGTTGGATCATAGAAATAGCAAGAGAGTTCCAGAAAAATATCTACTTGTGCTTTATCGACTATGCCAAAGTCTTTGACTATGTGGATCACAACAATCTGGAAAATTCTAAAAAAGATGGGAATACCAGACCACCTTACATACCTCTTGAGAAATCTGTATACAGTCAAGAATCAACAGTTAAAACCATAAATGGAAAAATGCTGCTGCTGCTGCTGCTGCTGCTGCTGCTGCTGCTAAGTTGCTTCAGTCGTGTCTGACTCTGTGTGACCCCATAGACAGCAGCCTACCAGGCTCCCTTGTCCCTGGGATTCTCAAGGCAAGAGTACTGGAGTGGGTTCCCATTTCCTTCTCCAATTCATGAAAGTGAAAAGTGAAAGTGAAGTCACTCAGGCGTGTCTGACTCTTAGTACCCCATGGACTGCAGCCTACCAGGCTCCTCGTTCCATGGGGATTTTCCAGGCAAGAGTACTGGAGTGGGTTGCCATTGCCTTCTCCGATAAAAAAATGAACTAGTTCCAAATTGAGAAAGGAGTATGTCAAGGCTGTATATTGTCCCCTGCTTATTTAACTTATGTGCAGAGTACATCATGAAAAATGCTGGGCTGGATGAAGGAAAAACGAAAATAAAGATTGCCAGGAGAAATATCAATAACCTCAGATATGGAAATGACACCACCCTTATGGCAGAAGGTGAAGAGGAACTAAAGAGCCTCTTGATCAAGGTGAAAGAGAAGAGTGAAAAAGCTGGCTTAAAACTCGACATTCAAAAAACTAATATCATGGCATATGGTCCCATCACTTCGTGGCAAATTTATGAAAAACAATGGAAATAGTGACAGACTTTATATTTTTGGGCTCCAAAATCAGTGCAGATGGTGACTGTAGCCATGAAATTAAAAGACATTTGCTCTTTGGAAGAAAAGCTATGACCCACCTAGACAGAATATTAAAAGGCAGAGAGATTACTTTGCCAACAAAGGTCTGTCTAGTCAAGGCTATGGTTTTTCCAGTAGTCATGTATGGATGTGAGAGTTGGACCATAAAGAAAATGAGCACTGAAGAGTTGATGCTTTTGAACTGTGGTGTTGGAGAAAGCTCTTGAGAGTCCCTTGGACTGCAAGGAGATCCAACTGGACAATCCTAAAGAAAATCAGTCTTGAATCTTTATTGGAAGGACTGATGCTGAGCTACAATGCTTTGGCCACCTGATGCAAAGAACTGATTCATTTGAAAAGACCCTGATGCTGGGATGGAAGGAGGAAAAGGGTGCAACAGAGGATGAGATAGTTGGATGGCATCACTGATTCGATGGACATGAGTTTGTGCAGGCTATAGGAGTTGGTGACAGACAGGGAGGCCTGGCGTGCTGCAGTCCGTGGGGTCGCAAAGCATCAACACGACTGAACCACTGAAATGAAAACTGAAAACAACGTTGTAAAGCAACCATACTCCAATAAAATTTAATATTAGAACTCAAAGAGTGCTTATAACTTAGCTTTTATCATTTAAACTTCTGTGAAACATGATTCTATATCCAAATTAGCTATTGTACAATTTAAAGGCACATTACAAAAGACAAAATGTTACATATAAAAACTCAATATTCTACACACACAAATATGTTTTTTTTTTAAAGTAATTTACTCAGTTCAGTTCAGTCACTCGGTAGCGTCCAACTCTTTGTGACCCCGTGAACTGCAGCACAGCAGGACTCCCTGTCCATCACCAACTCCCAGAGTTCACCCAAACTCACATGCATCGAATCAGTGATCCCATTCAGCCATCTCATCCTCTGTCATCCTCTTCTCCTCCTGTCCTCAATCCCTCCCAGCATCAGGGTCTTTTCCAAGGAGTCAACTTTTCGCATGAGGTGGCCAAAGTACTGGAGTTTCAGCCTCAGCATCAGTCCTTCCAATGAACACCCAGGACTGGTTTCCTTTAGGATGGACTGGTTGGATCTCCTTGCAGTCCAAGGAACTCTCAAGAGTCTTCTCCAACACCACAGTTGAAAAGCAAAAATACTTCAGCGCTCAGATTTCTTTATAGTCCAACTCTTACACCCATACATGGCCACTGGAAAAACCATACCCTTGACTAGATGGACCTTTGTTGGCAAAGTAATATCTCTGCTTTTTAATATGCTATCTAGGTTGGTCATAACTTTCCTTCCAAGGAGTAAGCGTCGTTTAAGTTCATAGCTGCAATCACATCTGCAGTGATTTTGGAGCCCAAAAAAATAAAGTCTGACATTGTTTCCACTCTTTCCCCATCTATTTCCCATGAAGTGATGGGACCAGATGCCATGATCTTCATTTTCTGAACGTTGAGCTTTAAGCCAACTTTTTCACTCTCCTCTTTCACTTTCATCAACAGGCTTTTTAGTTCCTCTTCACTTTCTGCCATAAGGGTGGTGTCATCTGCATATCTGAGGCTGTTGAGATTTCTCCCGGCAATCTTGATTCCAGCTTGTGCTTCTTCCAGCCCAGTGTTTCTCATGATGTACTCTGCATAGAAGTTAAATAAGCAGGGTGACAATATATAGCCTTGACGTACTCCTTTTCCTATTTGAAACCAGTCTGTTGTTCCACGTCTGGTTCTAAGTTGCTTCCTGACCTGAATACAGGTTTCTCAAGAGGCATGTCAGGTGGTCTGGTATTCCCATCTCTTTCAGAATTTTCCACAGTTTATTGTGATGCACACAATCAAAGGCTTTGGCATAGTCAATAAAGCAGAAATAGATGTTTTTCTGGAACTCTCTTGCTTTTTCCATGACCCATCAGATGTTGGCAATTTGATCTCTACTTCCTCTGCCTTTTTTAAAACCAGCTTGAACATCTGGAAGTTCACGGTTCACATATTGCTGAAGCCTGACTTGGAGAATTTGGGGTATTACTTTACTAGCATGTGAGATGAGTGCAATTGTACAGTAGTTTGAGCATCCTTTGTCATTGCCTTTCTTTGGGATTGGAATGAAAACTGACCTTTTCCAGTCCTGTGGCCACTGCTGAGTTTTCCAATTTGCTGGCATATTGAGTGCAACACTTTCACAGCATCATCTTTCAGGATTTGAAACAGCTCAACTGGAATCCATCACCTCCACTAGCTTTGTTTGTAGTGATGCTTTCTAAGATCCACTTTACTTCACATTCCAGGATGTCTGGCCTTAGGTGAGTGATCACACCATCATGATTATCTGGTTCATGATGGTCTTTTTTGTCCAGTTCTATGTTTCTTGCCACCTCTTCTTAATATCTTCTGCTTCTGTTAGGTCCATGCCATTTCTGTCCTTTATCGAGCCCATCTTTGCATGAAATGTTCCCTTGGTATCTCTCATTTTCTTGAAGAGATCTCTAGTCTTTCCCATTCTGTTGTTTTTCCTATTTCTTTGCATTAATAGCTGAGGAAGGCTTTCTTATCTCTCCTTGGTATTCTTTGGAACTCTGCATTCAAATGGGACTATCTCTCCATTTCTTCTTTGCTTTTCACTTCTCTTATTTTCACAGCTATTTGTAAGGCCTCCTCATACAGCCATTTTGCTTTTTTGCATTTCTATTCTATGGGGATAGTCTTGATCCATGTCTCCTATACAATGTCATGAACCTCTGTCCATAATTCATCAGGTACTCTGTCTATCAGATCTAGTCCCTTAAGTCTATTTCTCACTTCCTCTGTATAATCATAAGGGATTTGATTTAGGTCATACCTGAATGTTCTAGTGATTTTCCCTACTTTCTTCAATTTAAGTCTGAATTTGGCAATAAGGAGTTCATGATCTGAGCCACAGTTAGCTCCCAGTCTTGTTTTTGCTGACTGTATAAAGCTTCTCCATCATTGGCTGCAAAGAATATAATCAATCTGATTTCGGTATTGACCGTCTGGTAATGTTCATGTGTAGTCTTCTTTTACATTGTTGGAAGAGGGTGTTTGCTATGACCAGTGTGTTCTCTTGACAAAACTTTATTAGACTTTGCCCTGCTTTCTTCTGTATTCCACAGCCAAATTTGCCTGTTACTCCAGGTGTTTCTTGACTCCTACATTTGTATTCCAGTCCCCTATAATGAAAAGGACATCTTTTTTGGGTGTTGTTCTAAAAGGTCTTGTAGGTCTTCATAGAGTCATTCAACTTCAGCTTCTTCATTGTTACTGGTTGACCCATAGGCTTCGATCACTGTGATATTGAATGGCTTGCCTTGGAAATGAACAGAGATCATTCTGTCATTTTTGAGATTGCATCTAAGTACTGCATTTAAGTTCTTTTGATGACCATGATGGTTACTCCATTTCTTCCAAGGGATTCCTGCCCACAGTAGTAGATATAATGGTCATCTGAGTTAAATTCACCCATTCCAGTCCATTTTAGTTCACTGATTCCTAGAATGTTGATGTTCACTCTTGCCATCTCCTATTTGACCACTTCCAATTTGCCTTGATTCATGGACCTAACATTCCAGGTTCCTATGCAATATTCCTCTTTACAGTATTGGACCTTGCTTCTATCACCAGTCACATCCACAACTGGGTATTGTTCTTGCTTTGGCTTCATCTCTTCATTCTTTCTGGAGTTATTTCTCCACTGATCTCCTGTAGCATATTAGGCACCTAATAATTAAATAATTTAAAACAATTAGTATTTCTAAATAACCAACCTATGGCATCCCTAAAGGATTTTTCTTAAGTATGTAAATGTGAGAGCAAAACAAAAGCTTAAAATGGAAATTTCACTAACCTGAAATAATTATTTATATAGGTACTTCTCGATGTCTTAACTTTTTTTACCCACACTATCTTTATTTGTGTCAGCACTTTTCTACCATCTATTTGTTAAATGTTTAAGTGTGATCATGCAATAATACCTTTACTTCTTTCATGTCTATTTCATTAGCTTGATTGTTTTTATGAACAATGGAGCCTGTCATTCATTTTAGCTTCCAAAGGTCTTCTGATTACAGTAAATGATTAGTAACTGTTGGCTAACTTGCCTTCATTTTGCCGTTCTGAAACAACTCCTCATCTATTTGCACACTGCCATTGTCCCAGACACTACATAATTGTATCTACAGATTCCTTTGATCTCTGACTTGAATCTGAGTTTGGACAGTAGGAGACAGCAATGGAGATTGGAGGGAAAGAGGAGAGTGAGATCTGGGTATTTATTCCTCTGGCCCTGCCAAAAGATCTTTCTCCTGCCCCGTTGTGCCCCTCTTATCGCTATTGTTTGGGGATATAGTAACCATCTACTTTCCTTGCCCCTTATGTATAGGGGCAGACATGGTCCCCAGTATTACTAGCCAATAGCTTTTGTATTCTCCACAGTAAATTGATTAATATACCTTATATTTTTTCTAAGGGAAGCAGGATATGGAAATCTGTAAATAACTTACATTACTAACCTATCTAGAATTATAGTACGTCATCTAGTAAACATGCAATTTTATGTTTACCCAGTGACCATTAAAGTAGTTTTATCAGCACATGTTCAACTAATATTGAAAGTCAGTTTTAATTTATAAAGCTGTATTGAATTAAATTATGTCATTAATACATGAAAAACAGCTCAGATTATGATTCTGGTATGCTTTCAAGTTTCTGTTTTATTTTCTGGTAAACAAACAGAAACTACAGAATGTAATGAGTCCAGCTTACACTCAGTACAATAACCTAAAACATAATTTTCTATACATGCCATCATGCAGATACTTTGTCCTAATTAAGTGGAAACTAGTGTTGCTTCCTTTAGTTTTGCATATAGTCTAATAATTTCCCATTATAGACATTATTGAGAATCTTAGATAACAATGGCATGAATCAGATGCACACATATTATGTTTCAGTTCATAAGCAAAACAAGCACAATTTTTAGGTTATGCCTTTAATAGAGGAATAAGTTTTTGAATAATATTTTTGTTCAGTATGCATGTCAATCTGAGAAGTGATCCATACCAAAGAAGTTTGATTAATGCTTTTCAGTTCTTTATCAAACAGTGGTTAAAAACAGATTTAGAATCAATTGGTTTGCTTTCCAAAATCAGTTAGATAATATAAAATGAATTAATTCACATCTCCCACCCATAATTTTCTCATCAGTAGAATGAAAATAAACATGATTATTTCACAGATATAAGAATTGCACACGTGCTTGTGTGTGCTCAGTCATGTCTGATGCTTCACAACTCCGTGAACTGCAGCATGCCAGGCTTCACTGTCCATCCCCAATTCCTGGAGCCTGCACAAACTCATGTCTATTGAGTTGGTGATGTCGTTAAACCATCTCATCCTCTGTCATCCCCTTCTTTTCTGCCTTCAGTCTTTCCCAGCATCAGGGTCTTTTCCAATGAGTCAGTTCTTCGCATCAGATGCCCAAAGTATTGGCGTTTCAGCTTCAGCTTCAGTCCTTTCAATGAATATTCAGGACTGATTTCCTTTAGGATGGACTGGTTGGATCTGCTTGCAGTCCAAGGGACTCTCAAGAGTCTTCTCCAACACCACAGTTCAAAAGCATCAATGGTTTGGTGCTCATCTTTCTTTATCGTCCAACTCTCACATCCACACATGACTGTTGGAAGACTATAGCTTTGACTAGACAGAACTTTGTTGACAAAATAATGTCTCTACTTTTTAATATGTTTTCTATTTTGGTCATAGATTTTTTTTCCAAGAAGCAAGTGTCTTTTAATTTCATGGCTGCAGTCACCACCTGCAGGGTTTTAGGAGTCCCAGAAGATAAAGTCGATGTTTCCATTGTACAGTTCCATGGACTGTATCCCACCAGTCTCCTCTGTCCATGGGGTTTCCCAGGCAACAATACTGAAGTGGGTTGCCATTACCTCTTCCAGGGAGTCTTCCCGACCCAAGGATCTAACCTTTGTCTTTTGTGTCACCTGCATTGGCAGGCGGATTCTTTACCGTAACACCACCTGAGAAGCCCGTTGATGTAAGATTTATTTGAGATAATGTATGAATTAAATACTCAGAGCAGTTATTGGCACAATTGGCTTTTGGTTTTTATGTAGGCTTTTACAACTTGTCACAGATTAGCTTGATTGCTGCCTTCTACAGATATGGAAGCTTGATCTCAAGTTTCAAAAAAACAAAAACAAGCTTCCCTCAGGCTTTCCTACTCTTAGATCTTGCCAAATTAAGGGAAAACTAAAATTAAAGATGTACAAAAAATCATCTTTCAGAAACCCCCCTTTAGGATTCTTTAACATTACAGATTCTAGGTACTTTAAATTTTTCCAAATTGCTTTTCAATATTCACTTTATGTTTTCACTTTGAAAACATGCATGAAGCTCTAGTATTCTAAGAATTCTAAGGAGTTCCCTGGCAGTCCAGTCGTTAAGACTTTGCCTTGCAATACAGGGGGTGCAGGTTCAATCCACAGTCAGGAACAAAATGCTACATGTCGTGTGGCATGGCCAAAAAGATAAGTAAATAATAATACTTGTATCTATCTGTAAAGCTACAAAAAAAGAAGAAATTAACACGTATTCTCCCAGAGGCTGGTCATTCTCAGAGATATTTGCAATACGGAAGGCCTTTTTACTTTGTTTCCTCACCTCTTCTCCATCTCTCTTCTATAAAAGAAACTAGCATCCAGACCTGGACAAGATGGATATTTTGAGATATTAGTCTGTCAGCTTCTCAGCCTGCCAGCTTTCCAAATAAAGTCGTTATTTCTTGCCTTAAAAAAAAATTCTAATATGGCAACAAATTTATTTTTATTTTATTTTTATTGAAGTATCACTGATTTTTAATACTGTATTAATTTATGCTATATAGCAAAATGATTCAGTTATATATATGTGTGCCTACACATACACATACATATTATATATATATATACACACACACACACACACACACACACACACATTTGGGGCTTCCCTGGTGGCCTCAGTGGTAAAGCATCTGCCTGCCAATGCAGGAGATTGGAGTTTGATCCCTGGTTTGGGAAGATCCCTGGAGAAGAAAATGGCAACTTACCCCTGTATTCTTGCCTGAGCTATTCCATGGACAGAGGAGCCTGGGGCTACAGTCCACTGGATTGCACAGAGTCAGACATGACTTATTGACTGAACAACTATATGTATATATGTGTGTGTGTGTGTGCATGCGTGTGTGTGTGCACACATGCTAAGTTGCTTCATTCATGTCGACTCTGTGCAGTGCTATGGACTGTAGGCCACAAGGCTTCTCTGTCCATGGAATTGTCCAGGCAAAAGTACTGGAGTGGTGTGTCATGCCCTCCTTCAGGGGATCTTCCTGGCTCAGGGATCAAACCCATGTCTCTTATGTGTGTGTGTGTGTATACATTTTAATATTCTTTTTATTGTGGTTTTCACAGGTATTGAATATAGTTTTGACTTCCCTGGTGGTTCAGAGGTTAAAGCGTCTGCCTCCAGTGCGGGAGACCCGTGTTTGATCCCTGGGTTGAGAAGATCCTCTGGAGAAGGAAATGGCAATCCACTCCAGTATTCTTGCCTGGAGAATCCTGTGGACGGAGAAGCCTAGTAGGTTACAGTCCACGGGGTCACAAAGAGTCGGACACGACTTAGCGACTTCACCTTCACCTTCACCTTCATAAAGTAATTTGCTTATGTGTCTGCTAGCCCCAAAATCCCAATTCAGTCCTCCCCCATGACTCACCACTTTGACAATCACAGGTCTATTCTCTGTGTCTGTGAGTCTGTTTCTATTTCACAGATAGCTTCATTTTTGTCATATTTTAGATTCCACGTATAAGTGATATCACATGGCATTTGTTTTTCTCTTTCTGACTTACTTCATATAATAATCTCTAAGTTCATCCATGTTGCTGCAAAATACAGTATTTTATTCTTTTTAGTGTATGTAGTATATAATACTATGTAGTATTCCATTGTATTTATGTACCACATCCTCTTTATCCATTCCTCTGCTGATGGATATTTAGGTTGTTCCATGTCCTGGCTATTGTAAATAGTGCTTCAGTAAGCATTAGGGTGCATGTGTCTTTTCAAATTTTAGGTTTTTTCTGGGTATATGCCCAGAAGTAGGATTGCCTGATCGTAAGGCAATTCTATTTTTTTTTTTTTTTGTGGAAGATCTGCACTGGTTTCCATAGTGGTGCACCAACTTACATTCCAACCAACAGTGTAGGAGGGTTCCCTTTTCTCCACACCCTCTTCAGCATTTGCTATTTGTAGACTTTTTCATGGTGGCCATTCTGACTATTGTGTGGTGGTACTCATCGTGATTTTGATTTGCATTTCTCTAATAATTAGCAGGAGGAGAGGGGGATGACAGAGGATGAGATGGTTGGATGGCATCACCAACTCAAAAGACACGAATTTGGGCAAGCTTTGGGAGTTAGTGATGGACAGGCAGCCTGGTGTGCTATAGTTCATGGGGTCAAAAAGAGTCAGACACAACTGAGCCACTGAATTAAACTGAACTGAATAATTAGTAATGTTGAGCATCTTTTTATGTGCTCATTGACCATCTGTGTGTCTTCTTTGGATAAATGTCTATTTAGGTTTTCTGCCCATTGTTTGATTGGTTGGTTTGTTTTTTGGTGTTATTGAGTTGTATAAACCATTTGTTTACTTTGAAAATTAAGCCCTTGTCAATTGCATCATTTGTTAATATTTTCACCCAGTCTGTAGATTGTCTTTTCATTTTGTTTGTGGTTTTCTTTGCTGTACAGAAGCTTGTAAGTTTGATTAGGTTGTATTTGCTTAGCAAATTGATTTTTTAAAGTATGGACCAACATCAGTAAAAGATAAGAAAAAGGGGAATACAAAACTAAATTTTGAGAGCTAAAAGAAGACAGAGTAGGAAAAGGCAACCCATTCCAATATTCTTGCCTGGAAGATTTCATGAATGTAGGAGCCTAGTGGGCTACAGTCCATGAGGTAGCAAAGATATCAACGTGAGCACAGCACAACAAAAAGTAGATAGATGGGGTAGTGACTCAGTAATAAGATCAAAGGATCTGATTCCTTATCTAGCACTGAAATCAAGAAATTACCTGATTTATGTTGAAGGGGCTCCTAAAGGCTCAGAAGTCAATGGCATCAACTCTTCCTAAAAGCAATGGTGAAGGGGTGACCAAAAAATAGGTGGACCATTTAAATGTCTGTTTATAAAGTAATTAGACACCAACTCTGCATAGCTATAGACTGTCAATCTTCCATCATGAGGTAAGACCCAAAGTTCACTGTCTAGATACTGTAAAACAAAAGTTCTCTGGGTTTTAGATGTTGGAGTATAAAGGATTGAAATAAATTTCACTCCTGAATATTGAGGCTTCTAAATTCCTTCCTTCATTTATCTCCTGAAATGTTGGCAGTTGTCCTTCCAAGCAGAAGATTGATACAGTCTTTTGTGAATAATCTGACAAGTAAAGGAAGGGAATTGTGGGGGAAAATGTACCACCACAAAAGACCCAAGTTATCTTCAGGTAAGCTCAAAGTCCTTCCAGGCACACAGCTTCCAATCAGCTTATATATATCTCATCTTAAACATAAATAGACAATGAAAGGTTGCCAAATATGAAGCATTTCATATGAAAGAGAGAAACCAAAATAAATAAACAAAAGAAATTTGGAGAAAACATAAATAATGCAAAATGAAGACATTACAAAAACCCTAGTATTAAATATCTCAGAAATATAAGACTGGATGCATGAAATAACAATAAAATGGAATTATGAAGCAATGTGCAGAAACATTTTTTTTTTAACAAAGAGAGTTCTGTACAATAAAAACTCTTAGAGCAGAAATGAAAAACTAGTAGATTTAGATATTAGTATTTAGGAAGTCTTCCAGAAATAACAAAATAGAAAAGAGCAATGGAAGAAAGGAGGATAATTTAAAAAGAAGAGGAAATAGAGGACCAGTCTATGAGAATAAAATTGATACATAATTGGAGTAATTGAAACAGAAAACAGAAAATGGGATGTGATCAAGTAAATATTACCAGAACTGAATCAAAAAGAAAGAAGCATAATGTACATTTGTCCCATTAACATTAACTTTGATCACTTGATGAACATGGAATACATGTGATTTTTCCATTGTAAACTTTGTCCCTTCTAATTAATTTGCTTTAGCATCCTTTGAAATTCTTGAATATATCAATCATTATTTTGAAGAGTGACAAGTGAAGTTTTTGAGGTTCCCATCTTTTCTTTTGTATCTATTAGTTGACATGGGACATCTTGTTCCAGCAAGTATTTATCTTTTTTTTTTTTTTTTTCTGTATCTCTCTATCTATCTATATCAGTATTGTCATAGGGATTCCCACTTCATTCAATGGTTTATAATCCATTCTATCCTTATTGACTTTGATACTCAAATTGGTCAGTGGAAGCTCTATTAATAATGCTTATGTGTCTTCTTGACATATATACTTTTTTCAGTAATTTCCATTTTTTTAATACTTCTCGTTTAGCATGTAAAGATGTTCCACACCATTCTGTCCTCATAGTTCATTTCAGACATCAACTCATTCATTTGTCAAATGAGCTCTGACTCTTCATAGAGAACGATGATCAGAAATAACCAAGAGTGGGCCAGAATGCTTGTTTCTGGCTGGGGAGATCACTGACTCCAGGCTTTGTCAGCAGAAATATCTATATACAGCTGATGTAAAATATTTTCTTATTTATACCAACAGGTCTAAATGTTTTAAAATTTATATTAATAATGCGACTTCTGGTTTGGACATGGATTATTTATTAATGTTTTTAATTCACAACATATTTTTTAAAGTTACATTTGTTACTGATTTTTAATTTAACTCAATTGTGTCCCAAAAGTATAATCTGACTGAATCAATGTTTGGCATTTTCTGAAATTTATTTTATGCCAGAAGGCACATGTAGTGTAAATTAGAATCCCAAAACCCAAGAGAAGAAAGTCTAGTACCTTCATTTTCTCAAAAGGAACTTAAATTTTTTCACTCAGATTTTAGGCCATGACAAACAAGATTTTTCCTAGTCTCATGACATGAGTGTAATTTTTTTTTTCCTTTTTCATTTAGACATTCACCTTTTAATTGTCCTGTTTTTGTACTGTGCCTGTTTGCAGTGGTCTCATACCACCTCACGCTTTGTGTGCCCAATTGCTTGTTTCTCTGTCTTGCAAGGACATAAAAATCAAGTCAAAGAGAGATTAGCCCAGGACTCTCAGACTGGGATGTCAATTTAGGCATTCCCTGCTTTGCCTTGGCTTCTTTTTTGTTTATACTCTTGGATCTTTATATTTGTTTGTAGCATAACATGTCATATCGTGGTATATTCAGTAATCCACCAATTGGTAAATGTTTAACAATCAGGTAGGCAGAAGAAGTTATCAGTCCTGATTTACACACACAATTGGCATAAATAACTCCTGTGCTCTAAAAGATTTGTCACTGTCAGCATCACCAGTTCCAAGGTGCCAACATGATATCACTGATGCTGTGTTTGGGAAAACACAGTATGCTATGTTGTCCTAAATATAGATCTTTAATCCCTTAAAAATAAGCTGATCATTTATTAAAGGAAAACATTTTTCCCACTATCAAAGATTCATTTTCCTCTAAAGAAATGGAACACCCTGAATTATACAAAATAAAAAGAATTGGAAGATTGCTTTTTCCCAAAATAATTTAATCTGTTCCAGAAATATATAAAATTAACCAAGCTTAATTCATTCAAATCACAACACAGATATTTTTCTCTTTAAAGGAAAGCCCTGCTTTAGATACTTAATGACTTCTCTGAATACATTCAGTACTTCAAAGATAAAGAAAGAAATTCTTTCTTCTTTTGCTAAATAACTTCCAAATCTAAAATAATGTATCTTTTTTAAGGTACATTTAACCAAATTAAAATATTAAATTATCTATTTTAAACAGTCTTTTGCACTAAACTATTAAATTTTTCCCATTTTTCCCTTTCACAAACTGTATACTTCATCCACACCCTTTGATACACCTCCGAAATACACATGACTTCCACTCACACAATCTCTTCTTGAAATTTTCATCTCTATCTCTTGCTTGTCCTTTGAGTCAATCACAAAGTTCTCTGCAAAGTTTCCATATATGAGATATGTCCTTTGATCAATGGAGCAAGTATAATCACTCTCACTTTTGCACAAACTATATTCTTTTATCACTTGTGATACTGTGTTTATTGACTTTATTTTTCAGTGATTCTTAAATTGTAGCACCTAGACACAAAGTATCAGCACCACCTAGGTACTTGTTAGAAATGTAAACTTTTAAGAATCTACCCCTTACTGAATTTGACAAAAAGGAGTTCATGATCTGAGCCACAGTCAGCTCCCAATCTTGTTTTTGCTGACTGTATACAACTTCTTCATCTTTGGCTGCAAAAGAATATAATCAATCGGATTTCTGTATCGACCATCTGGTGATGTCCATGTGTAGAGTCTTCTCTTGTGTTGTTGGAAGAGGGTGTTTGCTATGACTAATGCGTGCTCTTGGCAAAGCTCTATTAGCCTTTGCCTGGCTTCGTTTCGTATCCCAAGGCCAAATTTGCCTGCTACTCCAGGTATTTCTTGACTTCTTACTTTGTATTCCAGTCCCTTATAATGAAAAGGACATCTTATTTGGGTGTTAGTTCTAGAAAATCTTATAGGTCTTCATAGAACCATTCAACTTCAGCTTCTTCAGCATTACTGGCCAGGTATAGACTTGGATTACTGTAATATTGAATGGTTTGCCTTGGAAACGAACAGAGATCATTCTGTAGTTTTTGAATTGCATCCAAATACTGTATTTCAGACTCTTTTGTTGACTATGATGGCGACTCCATTTCTTCTAGGGGATTCTTGCCCACAATAGTAGATATAATGGTCATCTGAGTTAAATTCACCCATTCCAATCCAGTTTAGTTCACTGATTCCTAAAATGTCGACCTTCATCTTGCCATCTCCTGTTTGACCACTTCCAATTTGCCTTGATTCCTGGACCTAACATTCCAGATTCCTATGCAATATTGCTCTTTATAGCACCGGACTTTAATTCTGTCACCAGTCACATCCACAGCTGACTGTTGTTTTTGCTTTGGCTCCATCCCTTCATTCTTTCTGGAGTTATTTCTCCACTGATCTCCAGTAGCATATTGGGCACTTACCCACCTGGGGAGTTCATCTTTCAGTGTCATATCTTTTTGCGTTTTCATACTGTTCATGGGGTTCTCAAGGCAATAATACTGAAGTTATTTGCCATTCCCTTACCAGTGGACCACATTTTGTCAGAACTGTCCACCATGACCCATCCGTCTTGGGTGGCCCTACACAGCAAGGCTCATAGTTTCACTGAGTTAAAGAAGGCTGTGAAAGTGAAGTCGCTCAGTCATGTCCAACTCTTTGCGACCCCATGGACTGTAGCCTACCAGGCTCCACCCTCCATGGGATTCTCCAGGCAAGAGTACTGGAGTGAATTGCCATTTTCCTTCTCCAGAGGATCTTCCCAACCCAGGGATTGAACCTGGGTCTCCCGCATTCCAGGCAGATGCTTTAACCGCTAAACCACCAGGGAAGCCAAAGAAGGCTGTGGTCCACGTATTTATATTGGTTATTTTCTGTGATTGGGTTTTCAGTCTGTCTGCCCTCTGATGGATAAGGATAAGAGGTTTATGAAAGGAGAGACTGACTGAGGGAGAAACTGGGTCTTGTTCTAATGGGTGGGGCCATGCTCAGTAAATTTTTAATACAATTTTCTGCTGATGGTTGGAGCTGTGTTCCCTCCCTGTTATTTACCTCAGGCCAAACTATGGTGTAGGCAATGAAGAAAATGGCGACCTCCTTCAAAAGATCTCATATGCAGGACCTGACTGTGCCTCACTTCATGAACTCCTTATTGCAAAATTCAGACTTAAATTGAAGAAAGTAGGGAAAACCACTGGACTATTCAGATATGACCTACATCAAACCCCTTATGATTATACTGTGGGAGTGAGTATAATCCCACAAAAGATTCAAAAGATTAGATCTGATAGACAGAGTGCATGATGAACTATGGATGGAGGTTTGTGACATTGTACAGGAGGCAGGAATCAAGACCACCCCCTAAAAAAGAAATGCAAAAAGGCAAAATGGTTATCTGAGGAGGCCTTACAAATAGCTGTGAAAAGAAAAGAGGCAGAAGACAAAGGAGAAAAGGAAAGATATACCCATTTGAATGCAGAGTTCCAAAGAATAGCAAAGAGAGGTAAGAAAGACTTCTTCAATGATAAGTGCAAAGAAATAGAGAAAAACAATAGAATGGGAAAAACTAGAGATCTCTTCAAGAAAATGAGAGATACTAAGGGAACATTTCATGCAAAGATGGGCACAATAAAGAACCAAAACGGTATGGACCTAACAGGAGCAGAAGATATTAAGAAGAGGTGGTAGAATACACAGAAGAACTATACAAAAAAGATCTTTGTGACCCAGATAACCATGATGGTGTGATCAACCACTTAAGGCATCCATCCTGGAATGAGAAATCAAGTGGGCCTTAGAAAGCATCAGTACAAACAAAGCTAGTGGAGGTGATGGAATTCCATTTGAGCTGTTTCAAATCCTGAAAGATGATGCTGTGAAAGTGCTGCACTCAATATGCCAGCAATTTGGAAAACTCAGCAGTGGCCACAGGACTGGAAAAGGTCAGTTTTCATTCCAATCCCAAAGAAAGGCAATGCCAAAGAATGCTCAAACTACTGCACAATTGTACTCATCTCACACACTAGTAAAGTAATGCTCAAAATTCTCCAAGCCAGGTTCAACAGTATGTGAACCATGAACTTCCAGATGTTCAAGCTGAATTTTAAAAAGGCAGAGGAACCAGAGATCAAATTGCCATCCATTGTATTAAGAAAAAGCAAGAGAGTTCCAGGAAAATATCTACTTCTGCTTTATTGACTATGCCAAAGTCTTTGACCGTGTGTATCACAGCAAACTGTGGAAAACTCTTCAAAAGATGTGAATACCAAACCACCTGACCTGCCTCTTGAAAAACCTGTGTGCAGGTCAGAAAGCAACAGTTAGAACTGGACATGGAACAACAGACTGGTTCCAAATAGGAAAGGAATACGTCAAGGCTATATATTGTCACCCTGCTTATTTAACTTATATGCAGAGTACATCATGAGAAATGCTGGACTGGAAGAAGCACAAGCTGGAATGAAGATTGCCAGAAGAAATATCAATAATCTCAGATATGCAGATGACATCACCTTTATGGCAGAAAGTGAAGAACTAAAGAAGATCTTGGTGAAAGTGAAAGTGAAGAGTGAAAAAGTTGGCTTAAAGGTCAACATTCAGAAAACTTAGATCATGGCATCCGGTCCCATCACTTCATGGCAAATAGATGGGAAAACAGTGTATACAGTGACAGACTTTATTTTGGGGGGCTCCAAAATCACTGCAGATGGTGACTGCAGCCACAAAATTAAGAGGCTTGCTCCTTGAAGGGCTTCCCTGGTGGCTCAGAGATTAAAGCATCTGCCTGCAATGCAGGAGACACAGGTTCGATCCCTGGATCAAGAAGATCCCCTGGAGAAAGAAACAGCAACCCGCTCCAGTATTCTTGCCTGGAGAATTCCATGGACAGAGGAGCCTGGTCGGCTCCTGGTCCATGGGGTTCCAAAGATCGGACATGACTGGGCGACTTCAATTCACTTCACTTCACATCACTTGCTCCTTGAAAGGAAAGTTATGACCTACCTAAGCAGCATATTAAAAAGCAGAGACATTACTTTGCCAACAAAGGTCTATGTAATCAAAGCTGTGGTTTTTTCAGTGGTCATGTATGGATGTGAGAGTTGGACTATAAAGAAATCTGAGTGCTGAAGAATTGATGCTTTTGAACTGTGGTGTTGGAGAAGACTCTTGAGAGTCCCTTAGACTTGGGAGATCCAACCAGTCAATCCTAAGGGGAATCAGTCCTAAATATTCATTGGAAGGACTGATTCTGAAGCTGAAACTCCAATACTTTGGCCTCCTGATGCAAAGAACTGACACATTTGAGAAGACCTTGATGCTGGGAATGACTGAAGGTGGGAAGAGAAGGGGACAACAGGGGCTGTGATGGTTGGATGGCATCATTGACTCAATGGACATGAGTTTGAGTAGACTCCGGGAGTTGGTGATAGAAAGGGAAGTCAAGCATGCTGCAGTCCATGGGGTCACAAAGAGTCGTATAAGACTGAGCGACTGAACTGAACTGAGTCCTGAGTCACTAAATTAGAAGCTCTTGGGTGAGGCCTAGAAAACTGTATCATATAATTCTCCAGTTATTGGGATGCGTGACAAAGTATAAGAGTCACTGTACCATACTGTGTAAGGAAAATATTCTCTATCTATATAATATACTAATCTTTTGTGATTAAATTGATAGGCTATATCCTTGCTATTAAAAATTGCCTTTCAATGAAGGAAGGGAAATTACAGGGTTAAACATCTTAAGGAGGGAGCGATGCAGGAATAAAAAGGAAACTAGCTGGATAGCTCTCATAAAGGATCCTAAATGCGAGAACACCTAAGTTTTGTGAACGAGCACCTCTGTCTGCCTCATTGAGGCAGGCCAACACTTAGGTGCCAAACTACACACCACATCCCAAGTTTTGCTAATTATCAAAATATCCTGACACTTAACATAGAAGAAATGTCTTCCCCAGGAAATTTTGAATTTGGTAGAATTAGCACCTAGCTGTATCAGTAGTGCCACAGGTGACTTGAGAGACGATTTGAGAATTGCATATAAGTTCTGGGCATAGAACTCCAAAAAGAAGTTACATTGACTGTTACCACTAAAGTTTCAACTTATTATAAATATATCTCTATTAGGCTATTATTCAATACAGAATTTTTTAGGAAAAAAAACAACTTGGTCTGACCTAGGATTAAAGGAAATACATTAGTCCACATTTAGGACAACTCTGTAAGTACCTCTCTGTTATATTACCATGGTGGTCATTAGTAGGGTCTTCCCTGGTAGCTAAGATTATAAAGAAACTACCTGCAATGCAGGCTCGGGTTCAATACTTGGAGGGCATGGCAACCCACGCCAGTATTCTTGCCTGGAGAATTCCATGGGCACAGGAACCTGGAATGCTACAGTCCATGGGGCTGCAAAGAGTTGGACAAAACTGAGCAGTCATTAGTACGGAGGTCTAAAGAGAGAAAGAAACCTTGAAATGATGGAAGACCTCACGCTTGTCTCAAAAAGTTATGGGTGAAGTTTTTTTTATGAAAGGTGAAGACAAATTGTCTTTCTTCCCCTTTTCTTAAAGGTAGAAATTATACTTTTATGTTGTTGCTGTCATCATTATCATCCTTATCACCATCATAATCTCTATCATCCCACTCTAACTTCCAGTATTTGGTACAAAAACTTTAATGCAATAGAGAGAGAACAATAAGAACTAATAAGTATTAAGGGTCTACCATATGCAAGCATTTTGTAAAACACTTTAAATCCATTGTCTTAATTACTTCTCAAAGCTCTTCTTTTAGCTGCATTATATACTAAGGAACTTGAAAGCTCTGAGAAGGAATCTATAATAACACTTAAGTAAGCAATAAAACTGGATTTTGAATCTTGTAGCCTATGGTTTTAAACATTTTAGACTATAGTTTTTCCATGACAATTGTTTTAATTTTCTTTATGTGTTCATTAAAATTACTTATATTTAATGATAATAAATTGATTATAAATAATTAAAACAGTGGCATGTACAGCACGTACTGTTGTAAAAGATGTTTTTCTTACATAATAGAGCTATAAGCCCGATGAGGCTTTCCTTGTCTCAACTTTCCTAACCTATCTCCATTCATATCTGTATTATTGGGTTTGGCTGCTAATGAATAAATAAATAAATAATGAACAGAGAAGCCTGGCGGGCTACAGTCCTTGGAGTTGCAAAGAGTTGGACACAACTGAGAGAATAACACTTCCATTTTCAAGCAAGACAGGAGTGTGTTTTTCTCTGTGTTGTGTATCACAGTCCGAGCAAGTGGTCTAGTGTTGCGTTATGCTGTTTAGAGCCACTGTTAGGGATCTCTAACAGCGTGGCCGTCCCAGGCAACTCTCCCTACAGATGGCACTCCTTACAGTTCAAAACGATCCCAAGCTTCAGGCATTAGAGAGAGAAAGATGGCAGCAAAGGAAGACTTCTGGCAGCCAATATTTGGAGCTTCTACTGACATCCTTCTCAGCCTGAATTTACTCATACAACCACGTCTAAATGGAGGAGAGACTATGAAATAGAGACTTCATTTTTATGTAGCTGTGGAAGCGAAAGTGAAAGTCCTCAGTCATGTCCAACTCTTTGCTACCCCATGGACTATAGAGTCCATGGAATTCTCAGGCCAGAATAGTGGAAAGGGTAGCCTTTCCCTTCTCCAGGGGATTCTCCAGGGGATTCTCCCAACTCACGATCGAAACCAGGTCTCCCATATTGCAGGCAGATTCTTTACCAGCTGAGCCACAAGGGAAGCCCAAATGAGACACTTATTTGTCAAAACCCAGGCTGTATTTGCAGCTAAAATTCTGATAATGGAAGAAAATATAAACAGAGATAGGGGACAACCATTAGTTTGCATGAAATAACCTAAGCACTATTATGAAGAAAACAAACTAATTAAAAATTAAACCTAATCCCAACATGCTAAAAGTTAGTATTGATATCATTCATTTCAAAACCTATTTTTAATCTGGTTGAAACAATGAGACTAGAATTGCTAAAAATATCTAAGGCCACATGTAAGAGAGACATCTCAATGAACATAAGGCAGAAGTTTCTCCATGGAGCAAAACATATTAATTCAAGTAACAATAGTTTCACTTTTCACTTTCATGCATTGGAGAAGGAAATGTCAACCCACTCGTGTTTTTGCCTTGAGAATCCCGGGGACGGGGGAGCCTGGTGGGCTGCCGTCTATGGGGTTGCACAGAGTCGGACACAACTGAAGTGACTTAGCAGTAGCAGCAGCAGCAGCAGCCATACTATTTGATTTTTTTCATTAGTATAATTCGAAGTCTAAGCACTAAAACATAACATGGTAAATTGCCTGAATTTTTGTATGAGTGCATATTCTTATTATAATAAGAAATAATTACTGAAAGTTTAATGTTGGAAAACAACGTTGAAGGTTTTAAATATATGAGGAATCTGTAGCCAAAATAAAGTATATGAAATTCACCCTGATTTGGCACATTTCTAAGAATAACATAGGACTGTTTCTTTGCACATGTTTAGCACAGCCTTTGGCACTATTAAGATCAAGCGTTACACAATTCATGATGTAACACTACTCTCCAGGAAAGAAGGAAAAAGAAGATAAATTCTGTGTGCCTTTGGAGACTCTGTTAACAGAAAAGCAAAAGCCATTCCAGTCCAAGTTCTGTTGGAAAATGGAAAAGACGAATGATGAGAAAAAAGAGGAAGGAAATGCAAGAACATTTTCCAAGGCTCATTAAATGGACTAGGAGTATGCCATGGGAAAAAAAAAAAAGTATGGAAAATTCTGAGAAAAGCAAATAATACAAGTTGCCTCAATGTAGGAAACTTCTGAAAATCTTGAACTTACTGACAGGTATTGTCTTTCATTATGAGTGTGTGCTTATGAGCCATTTCCTAAATTATTTTATTTTAGAACATGCTTCCTCAGAAAAATTCCTCTTAGTAAGCAGGCTGCCTCTTAGTAAAATTAAGATCTGGTGGGTCACTTATTCAAGAACACTTACTTAGAGACTTCATGTGTCAGCACTGACTACTCATCTTCCCTTGATTAACATGAGTACTAAATTGAACGTTTCTCAAGCTAGAACTTCACCTTTTGCTCCTCAGCATGCCCCCCTCCATCAATGTCACCATGGAGATTCTGTCTTACATGTTCAAGGATCTATGTTTGCCCTACCTCATTCTCCCTCATCCTCTAATTTTGTCAATATTTTCCTGAATAATTGTTAGGACTATATGCAATAGATTTGTTTCTTTTTAAAAATATATTTATTGAAGTATAGTTGATTTACAATGTTGTGTTAGTTTCAAGTGTAGAGCCGAGTGACCCATTATACATATATATAAATCTATATATTCTTTTTTACATTCTCTTCCATAATGTTGTTCAATCAGTCAGTCATGTCAGACTCTGTGACCCCTAGGACTGCAGTACACCAGGCTTCCCTGTCCTTCACCATCTCCTGAAGCTTGCTCAAACTTATGTCCATTGAGTTGGTGATACCGTCCAACCATCTTGTCCTCTGTTGTCCCCTTCTCCTCCTGCCTTCAATCTTTCATAGCATCAGGGTCTTTTCTAATGAGTTTGTTCTTCACATCAGGTGGCCAAAGTATTGGAGCTTCAACTTCAGCATCAGTCCTTCCAATGAATAATCAGGATTGATTTCCTTTAGCATTGACTGGTTTGATCTCCTTGTAGTCCAAGGGACTTTCAAGAATCTTCTCTAACACAACAGTTTGAAAGAACCAGTTCTTTGATTCTTAGCCTTCTTTGTGGCCCAACTCTCACATCTGTACATTACTACTGGAAAAACCATACCTTTGACTATATGGACCTTCATTGGCAAAGTGATGTTTCTGATTTTTAATATGCTGTCCAACAAGGAAGCATCTTCTAATTTCAAGGCTGCAATCATTGTCTGCAGTGATTTTAGAGCCCAAGAAAATAAAGTCTGTCACCACTTCAACTTTTCCCCTTCTATTTACCCTAAAGTGATGAGGCCAGATGCCATAATTTAGTTTTTTAATATTGAGTTTCAACTATATACTTGCAAGTGGCTAAAATTTAAAAAAATAAAATAAAACTGACAATATCAATGCTTGATAAGAATGTAAAGCAACAGCTACTTACTCTCAATCATTGCTAGTGAGGATGCAAGGGTTCAGCCACTTGAGAAGAGTTTGGCAATTTCTTATAAAGCTGAACAAGTATGGAGAATGCCAAGATTGGGGGAAGTAGATTAAGTGGAATTAGTAATTTACATTGACAAAGAACTAGTGTGTTCATAGTTGACTTTCTTGCTTTTTGCTAACCTTCTGGTCACATTGTGGACTCCACCCAGTTAATAAGCAGAAAGGGAGAGATTTATCCTGCAGCATTAGCTAGACTACAGAATCTTGAAAGGGCTAGAGAGACTACTCTATGTTGGGCCTCTAGAAAGAACTTTGGTGAAGGTGCTGGGGAGAACCTAGAATCACAATAACTCTGTTACAGTCAGAAATGTGTCACCACTACTGAGCTCACTGCCTCAGCCACTCTCTAATGTCATTATATTAAAGTTTCCATGCTTACTCTTTACTAGAGTTTAATTTTATTGCATCTCTGTTTGTATCTGAATGAGAGAACCCAAATCACATGACCTCATATCAGCTCCCCATAGGAAAGGAAAGATAGGAAATGAAGAGCTTAGCTTTGTATTTGTTTAGTTGGTTTGTTTAAAAGCCCAAAGAGTAATCTGAGAAAGTATCCAATGTAAACAGAGTTTTTAAAAAATTTTGAGGGGTAAAAATTAATCGATGTCCTTACCCACCTGTAATGTGTGAGAGTCATATATAGGGGTAATAGAAACTCTGAAAGTGTAAAACTGGAGTAAAATATTATTAACTTGCAGATGGGGTAGATGGTAATCATTTGCAGTTTTCACTAGGAGAGTATGGAAGCTAGTGGTCAGGATGGAAGAAAAGGTGATTCCATGAACTCACCCTTAAATTTGATAAGACAGTATCAAATTTAACTTTAAAAAAAAAAAAAGCACTTGAGCACAGGCGGCAGAGGTGGCCGCCACACTTGAGCGCCGCCGAGAGCTACTCAACGTCTGAGGTCAGGGGCAATGGCCTAGAGTTCCAGGTTGCAACGGCGCAGGAACAGCCGAGAGGAGCTACCCTGCATCTGAGGTCAGTGGCGGCTGGGAGGAGATACCCCGCGTCTGAGGTCAGTGACGGCAGCCGGGAGGAGACACCCCGCGTCCGAAGTCAGTGGTGGCCGGGAGGAGACACCCCACTTCCGAGGTCAGTGGTGGACGGGAGGAGACACCCCACTTCCGAGGTCAGGGAGGCAGCCAAGAGGAGCTATCCCACGTCCGAGGCCGGTGGCAGCAGGGAGGAGACACCCCACATCTGAAGTCTGGGGTGGCCGGGAGAAGCCACCTTGCCCCCGAGGCCAGGAGCGGCAGCTGAGACGAGCCACCCACGCCTGAGGCCAGGGCCGGTGGCGGGTGGCTGGGCAGGCACAGGAGGGCCTAGAGGAGCTATCCTCCGTTGAAGGTCAGGAATGGTGCCGGTAAGGAGATACCCCTCGTCCAAAGTAAGGTGCAGTGGCTGTGCTTTGCTGGAGCAGTCGTGAAGAGATACCCCACGCCCAAGGTAAGAGAAACCCAAGTAAGATGGTAGGTGTTGCAAGAGGGAATCAGAGGGCAGACACACTGAAACCATACTCACAGAAAACTAGTCAATCTAATCACACTAGGACCACACCCTTGTCTNCTGCGATTCATGGGGTCGCAAAGAGTCGGACACGACTGAGCGACTGAACTGAACTGAACTGAACTTAGAGCCTATTACATCTACCTCTTCAAAAACTAGACCCCAAACTAGTACATATAACAGAATTAATCAAACTAATTTTATTTTGACCCTGTGAGATGCAACTAGAAGCAGGTTTATACTCTTGTCAACCACAAACTGGCACTCACCAAAAGCATTGCCAGTGACTGCATAACAAAGATGTTTGCCATCTGCATCTACAGAGACTGAGCCCCATGCTGCTATAGCTGTTGACCTGCAACAACCTCTGAGAGAATCCAGGGTGGAATGAGGCACTCTATGCTCCAGGGAATCTGGTGGGACAGGTCTTTAGATAGTTGGATCTTTTTAGGAACAGATTTTATGGTCTCAATCCTTGCATCTCCTCCTGTCTAGAGAAGCACTAAATCCCTCCATGGTGACATCAGATCCTCATGACTAACAAAAAATCTTTTGTAAAATGAATGCTTCATGGTATTGAACTCTCCCTTCACCAAAACCTTATATGTTGATTTTCCCCCACTGTTGCTTTGGAGCAGTCTCTCAGAGCTATCTCAGATGCTGCCTACTGGGCTGCACTCTTCATTTTGCCCCAAACAAAACTTAACTCACAATTCTCAAGTTATACATGATTTTTAGTCAACACTCTTGTAGTCTCTTATTTTAAACAAAAGCACAGAAATCACATTGACTGAACAGTCTAAGATTTTTGGGCATGTTGCTGCTGCTGCTGCTGATGCTGTTAAGTCACTTCAGTAGTGTCTGATTCTGTGCGACCCCAGAGACAGCAGCCCACCAGGCTGTTAGTATAGCATAAATCAATTTTGCAGCTAAAAACCAATCTGATACACTTTGATATACTTATTAGTTAAGGTAATACTGTTCTAAACATTAGACAGGTCAATGTGTAACCCTACCACTAATATGTTTATAGTTTTATATGACTATATTCTAGCTTCCAGTTTTTGAGTTAAGATAGTGGACATTTTTTACATAAGCAGTGCCAAGAGAAATTTCACCTGATGTGATTGCTGTTAGAGATTTAAGGGGAACAAGTGTTTAGAAAAGTAATTGGATTTACTTCTGACACTTATATGCCAATTTTTCTATTGTATAATTCACTTAATATGAGATCTTATACTGCTTAAATTATTTCTATTTACATCTCTAATATAATATGGAATATCTTAAACTTTAATTGAATTTTTGGAGTCAGTTATAGCCCTCAAAATTTCACCACTAAGCCGAAATGAAGAGGTTCATAAAATATACATAATGAAGAACATGTTATATAGATAATATGTAAAACCTATGCAGTATCAGAATACTCAACTGGAATTACATCATAAAAATTCTCCAGAAAATGTCACTCTGACAGATTCCATTTCTACTATTACAAATAAAATTACATTTGGAGGACCTAAATCCACAGATGTGTGTGGCTTTAAGATCTCAAACCCATGAATCTGTGATGAATTAGGACCAAATCTCTTCCTTTCCTTCAGTTCAGTTCAGTAGCTCAGTCGTGTCTAACTCTTTGTGACCCCATGGACTCCCTATCCATCACCAACTCCCAGAGTCTACTCAAACTCATATCCTTTGAGTCGGTAATGCCATCCAACTATTTCATCCTGTGTCGTCCCCTTCTCCTCCTGCCTTCAATCTTTCCCAGCATCAGAGTTTTTTCAAATAAGTCAGTTCTTTGCATCAGATGGCCAAAATATTGGAGCTTCAGCTTCAGCAACAGTCCTTCCAATGAATATTCAGGACTGATTTCCTTTCAGATGAATTGGTTGGATCTCCTTGCAATCCAAGGGACTCTCAAGAGTCTTCTCCAACACCACAGTTCAAAAGCGTCAATTCTTCAGCACTCAGCTTTCTTCACAGTCCAACTCTCACATCCATACATGACTACTGGGAAAACCATAGCTTTGACTAGATGGACCTTTGTTGACAATGTCTCTGCTTTTTAATATGCTGTCTAGGTTGGTCATAACTTTTCTTCAAGGAGTAAGCTTTACTTTCCTTGGCATTAAGGAAATCCTTATCTTTGGTTTTGGTTAGATCAGATCAGGCATAGTATTCTAAATTAGATAATTGAATTCTGATTAACAATTTAGAGGACCTAACTAAACTCTCAACAGCTTGGTTCTCATGTTGAAGTATTTAATGGTCAATGACTTTAGGTTTCAGTATGTCTGCCCTTTGATGCCCTCTTGCAACAGTTAATGTCTTACTTGGGTTTCTATTACCTTGGACGTGGGGTATCTCTTCACGGCTGCTCCAGCAAAGCGAAGCCGCTGTTCTTTACCTTGGACGAGGGGTATCTCCTCACCGCCACCCCTCCTGACCTTGAATGTGGAATAGCAAGTAACACAGTAGGTGTTGCAAGAGGGCATCAGAGGGCAGACACACTGAAACCATACACAGAAAACTAGTCAGTCTGGTCACACTAGGACCACGACCTTGTCTAACAAAGAAACTAAGCCATGCCCATGGGGCCACCCAGGACGGGCAGGTCATGGTGGAGAGGTCTGAAAGAATGTGGTCCACTGGAGAAGGGAATGGCAAACCACTTCAGTATTCTTGCCTTGAGAACCCCATGAACAGTATGAAAAGGCAAAATGATAGGATACTGAAAGAGGAACTCCCCAGGTCAGTAGATACCCAATATGCTGCTAGAGGTCAGTGGAAAAATAACTCCAAAAAGAATGAAGGGATGGAGCCAAAGCAAAAACAATACCCAGCTGTGGACGTGACTGGCGACAGAAGCAAGGTCCGATGCTGTAAAGAGCAATATTGCATAGGAACCTGGAATATCAGGTCTGTGAATTAAAGCAAATTGGAAGTGGTCAAACAGGAGATAGCAAAAGTGAATGTCGACATTTTAGGAATCAGCAAACTAAAATGGACTGGAATGGGTGAATTTAACTCAGATGACCATTATATATACTACTGCAGGCAGGAATCCCTTAGAAGAAATGGAGTAGCCATCATGGTCAACACAAGAGTCCGAAATGCAGTACTGGATGCAATCGCAAAAACGACAGAATGATCTCTGTTTGTTTCCAAGGCAAACCATTCAATATCACAGTAATCCAAGCCTACGCCCTAACCAGTAATGCTGAAGAAGCTGAAGTTGAATGGGTATATGAAGACCTACAAGACCTTTTAGAACTAACACCCAAAAAAGATGTTCTTTTCATTATAGGGGACTGAAATGCAAAAGTAGGAAGTCAAGAAACACCTGGAGTAACAGGCATATTTGGCCTCAGAATATGGAATGAAGCAGGGCAAAGACTAACAGAGTTTTGCCAAGAGAAAGCACAGGTCGTAGCAAACATCCTCTTCCAACAATACAAGAGAAGACTCTACACATGGACATCACCAGATGGTCAACACCGAAATCAGATTGATTATATTCTTTGCAGCCAAAAATGGAGAAGCTTTATACAGTCAACAAAAACAAGGCCAGGAGCAGACTGTGGCTCAGATCATGAACTCCTGATTGCCAAATTCAGATTAAACTGAAGAAAGTAGGGAAAACCACTAGACCATTCAGGTATGACCTAAATCAAATCCCTTATGATTATACAGTGGAAGTGAGAAATAGATTTAAGGGACTAGAGCTGATAGAGTGCCTGATGAACTATGGAATGAGGTTCGTGACATTGTACAGGAGACAGGGATCAAGACCATCTCCATGGAAAATAAATGCAAAAAAGCAAAATGGCTGTCTGGAGAGGCCTTACAAATAACTGTGAAAAGAAGAGAAGCAAAAAGTAAAGGAGAAAAGGAGAGATATAAGCATCTGAATGCAGAGTTCCAAAGAATAGCAAGAAGAGATAAGAAAGCCTTCCTCAGCAATCAGTGCAAAGAAATAGGAAAAACAACAGAATGGGAAAGACTAGAGATCTCTTCAAGAAAATTTGAGATACCAAGGGAACATTTCATGCAAAGATGGGTACAATAAAAGACAGAAATGGCATGGACCTAACAGAAGCAGAAGATATTAAGAAGAGGTGGCAAGAATACACAGAACTGTATAAAAAGACTGTCAAGACCAAGATAATCATGATGGTGTGATCACTCACCTAGAGCCAGACATCCTGGTGTGATCACTCACCTAGAGCCAGACATCCTGGTGTGATCACTCACCTAGAGCCAGACATCCTGGAATGTGAAGTCAAGTGAGCCTTAGAAAGCATCACTACGAACAAAGCTAGTGGAGGTGATGGCATTCCAGTTGAGCTATTTCAAATCCTGAAAGATGATGATGTGAAAGTGCTGCACTCAATTTGCCAGCAAATTTGGAAAACTCAGCTGGGGCCACAGGACTGGAAAAGTTCAGTTTTTATTCCAATTCCAAAGAAAGGCAATGCCAAAGATTGCTCAAACTACCGCACAATTGCACTCATCTCACATGCTAGTAAAGTAATGCTCAAAATTCTCCAAGCCAGGCTTCAGCAATACATGAATCACGAACTTCCAGATGTTCAAGGTGTTTTTAGAAAAGGCAGAGGAAGCAGAGATCAAATTGCCAACATCCGATGGATCATGGAAAAAGCAAGAGAGTTCCAGAAAAACATCTATTTCTGCTTTATTGACTATGCCAAAGCCTTTGACTGTGTGGATCACAAGAAACTGTGGAAAATTCTGAAAGAGATGGGAATACCAGACCACCTGCCCTGCCTCTTGAGAAACCTATATGCAGGTCAGGAAGCAACAGTTAGAACTGGACATGGAACAACAGACTTATTCCAAATAGGAAAAGGAGTACATCAAGACTGTATATTGTCACCCTGCTTATTTAACTTATATGCAGAGTACATCATGAGAAACACTGGGCTGGAAGAAGCACAAGCTGGAATCAAGATTGCCAGGAGAAATATCAATAACCTCAGATATGCAGATGACACCACTCTTATGGCAGAAAGTGAACAGGAACTAAAAAGCCTCTTGATGAAAGTGAAAGTGGAGAGTGAAAAAGTTGGCTTAAAGCTCAACATTCAGAAGATGAAGATCATGACATCTGGTGCCATCACTTCATGGGAAATAGATGGGGAAACAGTAGAAACAGTGTCAGACTTTACTTTTTTGGGCTCCAAAATCACTGCAGATGGTGACTGCAGCCATGAAATTAAAAGACGCTTACTCCTTGGAAGAAAAGTTATGACCAACCTAGATAGTATATTCAAAAGCAGAGACGTTACATTGCCGACTACAGTCCATCTAGTCCATCTAGTCAAGTCTATGTTTTTTCCAGTGGTCATTTATGGATGTGAGAGTTGGACTGTGAAGATAGCTGAGCACCAAAGAATTGATGGTTTTGAACTGTGGTGTTGGAGAAGACTCTTGAGAGTTCCTTGGACTGCAAGGAGATCCAACCAGTCCATTCTGAAGGAGATCAGCCCTGGGATTTCCTTGGAAGGAATGATGCTAAAGCTGAAACTCCAATACTCTGGCCACCTCATGCAAAGGGTTGACTCATTGGAAAAGACTCCGATGCTGGGAGGGATTGGGGGCAGGAGGAGAAGGGGATAACAGAGGATGAGATGGCATCATGGACTCAATGGACGTGAGTCTGAGTGAACTCCGGGAGTTGGTGATGGACAGGGAGGCCTGGCGTGCTGCAATTCATGGGGTCGCAAAGAGTCGGACACGACTGAGCCACTAAATTGAACTGAACTGAACTGAACTGAACTGAACTCACTTTAGGTTTTAAGCAGCTACCTAGTTAGTCCAGTTCTATTCTGTGAAGCAACAGCAACAAAAAAAATACAAGCAGTAGTTGTGTTTCAATACTCAGCATGCAATAGCTGATGCTGGGATAGTATCTAAGGATGCTTTCTTTTTTCACTTAGAAGCTTCAGAAATGCTAGAGGGAGCAGTCTTGCCTTCCAAAACAGTAAATAAAAATAGTTTGCTTTCCATTGAGAACAGTATCACTTTGTCAAGTGTACTGTTTTCAAAAGAGAAATTAGCTCCAGGCAGTCAGTTAGTCTACTTTAACAATTAAGCTAATAAAATAAGAACTAAGGTACTTTTTGTTCTTTTGAATCACTAAAATAGCAAACTGAAGAGGATTTCCAAGAAAGCTGAGAGTTTTTCCAATAAAACTCTAGTTTGAAATCCTCATCCATAACATTAAGGCCAAAGCTGAATATATATGTTTCTTAAACTTCTGTAAAATACTTAGAAAAAGATTGCTATTTTAATTTATAGAAAGGAAAAAAGCTACATAGAATATCAGGTTTAAACTTTTTTTCAATATTTAACTAAAATATAATAAATAAGAACATTGTTAAAGTAAAATTCAGAAAATAAAAGAAATTTTCTTAAGAAAAACTTGAGATTCAGAGTAAGCAAAACCTACTGGCACTTAATGAATGTAATTTCTTTTAAGATGTCAGTGATTTACAATATTATCAAATGTTAGAATTCCTTTCTGCCCATTATTTTATGACATTTTTATTAACAGTTTCTTTTCAGTGTATGATCATAAAATTAGAGATAGGAAATTTTTGTAATATTGGAATCACATAAAGTTGAACCAATAGCTTTTCCATTTCCAATTTTTAGACAAGTAATAAATGCACATGGTAGAAATAAAATTTTACAGAGGATTTATAATGCATCTTATGTCTCACAAACCCAGGGCTTCTTTCCTTGTAGCAACTACTTTCAACCATCTTTGTTTCGAATTCTTTTGGTAGTTAGCTCCTTAACTCTAATAATCAATATAGATTTTAATTTCTCCCTTTGTCATTTAATTTTTAAGTTTTTATTAGCATATTTTTAATTTTTATTGGAGTATAGTTGGGTATACAGCAAAGTGAACCAGTTACACATATACATATATCTAATCTTATTTTTTACACTCTATTGGTTTAGCTTTTTATCTTGGAAGTAAAGCTGATTGGAGTAAAGCTGATTAACAGTGTTGTGACAGTTTCAGGTGAATAGCAGAAGGACTCATCCATTCATACACATGTATCCATTCACCAAACTGCCCTCCCATCCAGGCTGCCACATAACTTGAACAGATTTCCATGTGCTGTGCAGTAGGTCCTTGTTGATTATTCACTTTAAATGTAACACTGTATACATCTCCATTCCAAATACCCACTCTTTTCTAGATTCTTTTCCCATGTAGGATATTATACAGAACCTATTGTAGAGCACAGGGATCTCTACTTGATGTTATTTTTTAAAGAAAGGATTTAATTCATACAATCTCTTCTCCCTTCCCAATGCTGGCATTTTAAATTCCAGTGCTTGTCCTATCAGTTCTACCTAATCTTTTGTTTCGTTGCTTTCTGTGTTTAATGATGAAAACTATAATGCTCTGCTCCTTTGACATATTTTTACTTTTACTATCCCATTTGTCATATTTTAGTTGAACCTTTACATTTAAAATGCTATAATTGACAGATAACATTTACATTCTCTTCTTTAATCATATTTTAAGAATTCCATATTTTGTCTGTAAGTTTATTCTGAAAGTTAAGAGCACATAAATAGCACTGTTAGGGGAAATATTTACTCCCTATTGTTTTCATTTGGAAAGACCTGACTTAAAATACTGACCTCTCTCCATTCCCTCTCTAACTTCTCACCAAAGGAATAATGACTTATTTGATAAACAAGTCTGGAAGAGAAAATGGTATATACTAATCACATCCCCTCCCTTGTCCACCTTTTGATTTGATTACTTTTTTTTTTTTGATTGTGTTGTAGGAGTTTCTCAAATAATTTACAGTTTAACCCCTTATCAGACACACAGTTGGCAAATATTTTCTGCATTCTATCTTTGAGTTGTCTTTCTTTGAGTTTTTAAAAATGGATTGACTTATGAATCAACTTCCACAACACATATTTCTCCAAATAAGACATACAAATGACCAACAGGTATATGAAAAGATGTTCAAAATCACCAGATTGTGGAGAAATTTAAGCCCTCATATGCTGTTGATGCCTGGAGAAGGGCTACCCACTCCAGTATTCTTGCCTCATGGACAGAGGAGCCTGGCAGGTTAGAGTCCATGGGGTTGCAAAGAGCTGGACACCACTGAGAAACAAACACTCTCACTATTTTTTTCATATGCTATTGATGGAAATGCAAAATCATGCAACTGCTATGGAAAACAGTATGTTAATTCCTAAAACATTTTAAAAAGAATTATGCCCCAGAAATCCCACTTCTGGACATATATCCAAATGAATTGAAGTGAGACTCTCAAAGGAGTATCTACCCTCTCATTTTCACTGCAGCACTAGTTGCAACAACTAAAATACAGAAAAATAAACCTAAATGTCCATCAATGAAAGAACAGAACTCAAGATGGAATGTAGACTGTGGTAAATGAATATAAATTATGAATATAATTATAACTGTTCTAAGGGGACTGAGAATTTTTTTTAAAAGAGCTTGTGTAAATAACTTTGGGAAACAATATTTCCACTGGAAACTGTAACTAAAGAGAAAGGAAGTATACACCAACACCATATTTCACAAGGATGCAGATAACATTTCTATAATTGTTTTACATGTATGTGGGGGTTTAACAAATAGGTAAATGAATGTTAGTGATTGCAAACTAGTGGAGAAGGCTAGAAAGAACCCTGTGGTATTGGAGTAAGAAACATTAGTTTTCATGTTTAACTTAATATGTATGCAGGTGAAGAAATACAGAAACAGTTATAGATTCAGGGGTTACTATACAGGAATATGGAGAAGAAAATGGCAACCACTCCAGTATTCTTGTTTAGGAAATCCCATGGGCAAAGTCTGAGAGTCCATAGAGTCGCAAAGAGTCGGACACAACTTAGCAACTGAGCACATACAGGAATATATCACCTCGCTGTGAGCTAAAAGGACTAGGAGCAATGACATTCAGTGGTAACAGATACACCCATTACCCAGGCCTTGGTTTCTAAACACCATGCTCTAATAGAAAGAATTAGAGGTTCTTGGGGAAAATGGCTGGTTCGGAGGGAAAATGTGGCAGGGATAACACAAAATAAGCCAAGAGCATTTTGTGGTATCACAAAGTAAAAAGGCAAAAAAAAAAGAAAGAAGAATCATTTCAAAAAAATAGAGCAGCTAACATGAAAGAGCTCCCATTGTCCAAAGTTGGAACAATTTAAAAGAATTTTTTAAATAACATAACATAAAATATAAATATATATTCATCCATAACAATGTAAAAAATGACTGAGTAAAGAAATAAATAAAGGAGGAAGAATTAGTATCTTTCTTATATATGAATTCCAAATCATATGTATGTAGTTATTCCTCTGTCCAGGAAGTGGGACATAATTCCTGTCTCTTAAGTGTGGGCTGTACCTAGAGGCTTCAGTTCCAAGGATAAGAGAAAGAGTAATCCTACAATGGAGAAACTTGACAAGGACCATCTTGACCAAGTGATCACCCATTTAGTTGTAAGAAAAAAAAATGAAACAACCACAAATTAAGAGACATCTTACAATATGTCTGAACAGACTCCTCAAAACTGTCTACGTCACAGAAGACAGGAAAGACTAAGAAACTGTCATAAAGGAAAATGCAAAACATGACAATGAAATTTAATGTGATAGCCAGATGTGATTGTGAAAGAAAATGAAGACATTGATGAAAAAGCAGTGAAATTCAAATAAAGTTTGGCTTGCTGCTGCTGCTGCTGCTGCTAAGTCGCTTCAGTCGTGTCCGACTCTGTGCGACCCCGTAGACGGCAGCCCACCAGGCTCCCCTGTCCCTGGGATTCTCCAGCAAGAACACTGGAGTAGGTTGCCATTTCCTTCTCCAACGCATGAAAATGAAAAGTGAAAGTGAAGTCGCTCAGTCGTGTCCGACTCTTCGCGACCCCATGGACTGCAGCCCACGAGGCTCCTCCATCCATGGGATTTTCCAGGCAAGAGTACTGGAGTGGGGTGCCATTGCCTTCTCCGAAAGTTTGGCTTAGTTCATAGTAATGTACTAATGTGAGTTTCTTAGTCTTCAGAATTACACCACAATAATGTGAAATGGTAATCCAGAGAGAAGGTGTGGGGCGGGAGGGGGGAGGTGGGGGTCGGGATTGGGAGTTCATGTACACTCGTGGCTGATTCATGTCAATGTATAGCAAAACAAATACAGTATTGTAAAGCAAAACAAACTAAAAAATAAAAATCAATTAAAAAAATAAAATAAAAGAAATGTGAAATGGTAACAATAATGTAGACTGGATGAAGAGTATAAAGCAACTTTTGCCACTATATTTGCAACTTCTCTGCATATCTAAAATTACTCAAAATAAAATGTTCATTAAAAAATAGATGATGAGATTCAGGGGTTTTGGCCATTTTTATCTTCACTCAGTTTCTAGAAGCAATAAGTAAGGCTTCATGTGAAAATTCTGCTAAGAACAAGTCTTTTGATGGGAAAAAAATAATATGAAGGGGGATCCTTCCCTGGGTGGCAGATTTGACCTAAGAAGTTTCAGAGCAAGAATCAGTGCAAACAGCATGAGTTCCCTTAAAACACTAGCTCACAAGAAGTTGTCATTAATCAGCTCTCACAACAAACCAGTGCTACAGTTTGAGGAAAATGAGAGTGATAGAAAACAAAAATTTAGAAATGTTAATAAACTTCTAGAAAAGGGAAAAAAAAAATCCTCAAGGTTTCCACTCTTGCAAATTTATAAGCTTTGCAAGAACAGCAAAGTCTCAATTGCCTCTAATAAAAAGGGGTCTTAGAGACAGCTGAATTTCATCTGCAGATATAGGAAACACAGTGTCAATGTCAGCCTCCCACTGGAGAAGTATCACAATATAAGGTCACAGAGCCTCTAATCTAAAGCACTGATCCATACTGCCTGGTCTCTTGATGAAGAGAAATTGAAGTTTTCCTTCAAATAGTCTCTCTCTCTCTCTCCATAAACTGAAGGTTTTGCTATGATTTTTGACAAAACAAAGTACCAGCAATTGAGTATATAGTTTTCCCTGGTACAACTACTCTAGTAGATAGACATTAGCTTATCTAAATTTTATTTTTTTGCTAATAATGTGGTAATCTACCATGTCTCAGTAAATCTGATATTTTTTTCTAAATTACCCGCTGGTGGCCCAGAGGTTAAAGCGTCTGCCTCCAATGTGGGAGACCTGGGTTTGATCACTGGGTTGGGAAGATCCCTTGGAGAAGGAAATGGTAACCCACTCCAGTATTCTTGCCTGGAGAATCTCATGGACAGAGAAGCCTAGTAGGCTACAGTCCATGGGGTCTCAAAGAGTCAGACACGACTGAGCAACTTCACTTCACTTCACCATGTTTCAGTAAATCTGATTTTTTTCTTAACTACATTCATGAATGTAAAATTTATTTTCTGGTAGTTGTTTCCTAAGAATAGAAGACCAGAGTCTCTGAAGAGCTAAGTGACTTATCAGCATGTCAACCTAAATATTTTAATTTTAGGTTGAAACATAGGGAACTTCTGCAATTTAAAATACTGGGTCTTCAAATTCCAAGATGGGTAAACTATACAGAGGGCATTATTTAACTGCCGAGACTACTGCAAATTGGTTCAGTTTATCTAGGGAAAATTTTTTGCATTTTCCTGACCAGGAGTAAAATACTGAGCTCCCTGCAGAGACCTCTTTCATATGTCCTGCCACAAGCTGGATTCTCTGAAAATCAGCCTCTGAGAGTGAGATTGTAACAGTGAATGCAGGATGTTTACTAAGGATCCTGAGGATCAACACTTGTGGAAGAAAGGAGAAATAAGAATTGGGCAGAGAGAAGTCAAACTTCAGTGGCAAGTCCACAAAAAAGCTCAGGATGAAAATGACCCATCAGGTGTGCCATGTGATAGATCCGACTGGCTAGCCTTTTATACCTCTACCTCTATCACTGGTTGTGGGTCTCCCTAAAAGTGTAACCAGGGCCAAGGTGACTTTCTGAAGAAGGAACAACACTGCAGGATGTGTCTTTCTACCTCATGCTCTTAAACCAAAATAAATCTTTCCTGAAATGGAGACCTGGATAGTGCATTACTGTACCACACAGCTGAGTGCTCCAAACCTGCTTCCTAGAAATACTCATAATAAATAGAGCCCCATGTTCAAATACTGATACTCTATATGCATCTGAAATTAAAAGACGCTTACTCCTTGGAAGAAAAGTTATGACCAACCTAGATAGTATATTCAAAAGCAGAGACATTACTTTGCCGACTAAAGTCCATCTAGTCAAGGCTATGGTTTTTCCAGTGGTCATGTATGGATGTGAGAGTTGGACTGTGAAGAAGGCTGAGCGCTGAAGAATTGATGCTTTTGAAGTGTGGTGTTGGAGAAGACTCTTGAGAGTCCCTTGGACTGCAAGGAGATCCAACCAGTCCATTCTGAGGGAGATCAACCCTGGGATTTCTTTGGAAGGAATGATGCTAAAGCTGAAGCTCCAGAGCTTTGGCCACCTCATGCGAAGTGTTGACTCATTGGAAAAGACCCTGATGCTGGGAGGGATTGGGGGCAGGAGGAGAAGGGGACGACAGAGGATGAGATGGCTGGATGGCATCACCGACTCAATGGACGTGAGTCTGAGTGAACTCTGGGAGTTGGTGATGGACAGGGAGGCCTGGTGTGCTGCGATTCATGGGGTCGCAAAGAGTCGGACACTACTGAGCGACTGAACGGAACGGATATGCATCTGATGTTCATGAGAATGCATTGCCTCATTCTATTAATGCTCATATTTTAGAGAAATAGCCTCTTTTCAAATTTTATTTTACATTGAGGTATAGTTGATTTATAATGTTGTGTTAGTTTCAGCTGTACAGCAAATTGATTCAGTTATACAAATACATATATCCATTCTTTGTCAAATTATTTTCCCATATAGGTTATTATGGAATACTGAGTAGAGTTCTTTGTGCTGTGCAAACGGTCTTTGTTGATTATCTATCTTATATATAATAATGCATGCATGTGCTTGCTTCATCACTCAGTTGTGTCCCACTTTTTGTGATACCATGGACTGTGACCCACCAGGATCCTCTGCCCATGGAATTTTACAGGCAAGAATACTGGAGTAGGTTGCCATTTCCTACTCCAGGGGACCTTCCCATTCCAGGGATCAAACCCACATCTCTTGCATCACCTGCATTGGCAAGAGGATTCTTTACCACTGTGCCACCTGGAAAGGCCATTTATATAGCAGTGCTTATGTTAACCCCAAACTCCTAATTTATCCCCCCTCCACCATCCTTTCCCCTTTGGTAACTATAAATTTGTTTTTGAAATCTGAGTCTCTTTCTGTTTTGTAAATAAGTTCATGTGTATCACATTTTAGATTCCATGTATAAGCAATATCATACGATATTTGTCTTTCTCTGCCTGACTTACTCCACTTAGTATGTTAATTTCTAAGTCCATGCATGTCATTGCAAATGGCATTATTCCATTCTTTTTGTGGCAGAATAATATTCATATATAAACCACATCTATGTTCATCTGTCAATATACATTAGGTTGTTTCCATGTCTTGGCTACTGTAAATAGTGCTGCAATTAATATTGGAGTATACATATCTTTTCAATTTATGTTTTTTTCCCGATATACATCCAGGAGTGGGATTGCTGGATTGTATGCTATTTTTAGTTGTTTAAGGAACCTCCATAGCGGTTATACCAAATTATATTCCTACCAAGAATTAGCAGGGTTCTCTTTTCTCCACACCCTCTCCAGTATTTACTGTTTGTAGACTTTTTGATGATGGCCATTTTGACCACTGTGTGATGACACCTCATTACGGTTTTGATTTGCATTTCTCTAATAATTAGCGATGTTGAGCATCTTTCCATGTGCTTTTTGGCTATCTGTATGTCTTCTTTGGATGGCTTCCCAGGCAAATTCTATCAACATTTAAGAAAGAGTTAACACCTATCCTTCTCAAACTATTCCACAAAATTGCAGAGGAGGGAGCACTCCCAAACTCCTACTATGAGGCCATCATCACCCTGATAACCAAAACCAAAGATACTCCCCCAAAAAAAGAAAAACAGAGGCCAATAACACTTATGAACATAGGCACAAAAATCTTCTACACAATACTAGAAAACCAAATCCAATGATACATGAAAAGGATCATACACCATGATCGAGTGGGATTTATTCTGGGAACAGAAAGATTTTTCAATATCTGAAAATCAGTCAGTGTGATACATCACATTAACAAATTGAAAAATAAAAAACATATGAGCATCTTAATAGATGCAAAAGACGCTTTTGACAATATTCAACACCCATTTGTGATTTAAAGAAAAAAAAAAAAAAAAGCTCTCCAGAAAGTGGGCATAGACAAACTACCTTAACATAATAAAGGCCATACAGGACAAACCCACAGCTAACATCATACACAGTGGTGAAAAGTTGAAAGAATTTCCTCTAAAAGATCAGGAAGAAGACATGGATGTCCACTCTCACAACTCTGATTCAGCAATAATCTCTTTTCTCCGAAACTTGGGTGACTGTTGTTGGTAGTTTGCCATTATTACCATGCCACGATGAGCATCAATGTGTCAGGATTTTTTTTTACCCCCGCCCCACAGTATGAAACACATTCGTATGCCCTACATTGAAACCCAGCAAATATTTGAGGATGATGAACTAGATCTTCCCAAACCAAGCATTGAACCCAGGTCTCCTGCATTGCACGCAGATTCTTTACTATCTGAGCCACCAGGGAAGTCTAAAAGAAATAACATGGCTTTAAAATTGTAAGAATTTGGTTTGGTTGCAAATTCCAGTTTGATCAATTATTAGCTCTGTGTTCAAATGTTTGTCTTCATCTGAAATTAAAGAGTGCTAAATAATAATAATTAATAAATACAAAATAAAAGAATGCCTATCCTATTTACCATTTAGAGAGGTTTGAGTAACTGATGATGTGTGTATGTATATATGTAGGAGCTATGTATAATTGGTAACGATTGTTAAGAGTATCCTGTGTGCTCAGTGCTAAGTCGTATCCGACTCTTTGTGACCCCATGGACTGCAGCACGCCAGTCTTCCCTGTCCATTACCAACTTCCAGAGATTGCTCAAACTCGTGTCCATTGAGTCAGTAATGCCATCTAACCATCTCATCCTCTGTCAACCACTTCTCCTGCCTTCAATCTTTCCCAGCATCAGGGTCTTGTCCTTTTTTTTTTTTTTTTTAACTTTACTTTACAATACTGTATTGGTTTCGCCATACATCAGCATGAATCCACCACGGGTCTTTTCAAATGAGTCTGTTCTTTGCATCAGGATGCCAAAGTATTGGAGCTTCAGCTTCAGCATCAGTTTTGCCAATGAATATTCAGGACTGATTTCCTTTAGATTGACCATTTGACCTCCTTGCAGTCCAAGGGACTCTCAAGAGTCTTCACCAACACCACAGTTCAAAAGTATCAATTCTTCAGTGCTCAGCTTTCTTTATAGTCCAACTCTCCTGTGTGCTAGTAGTCAAAAGCCTTTGAATGCATTCACTTAGTTCATATTTAAAACAAAGATTGTCATTTACATTGCAGACTTCTCTGATAGCTCAGTTGGTAAAGAATCTGCCTGCAATGCAGGAGACCTCAGTTCGATTCCTGGGTTGGGAAGATCTGCTGGAGAAAGGATAGGCTACCCACTCCAGTATTCCTGGGCTTCCCTTGTGGTTAAGCTGGTATAGAATCTTCCTGCAGTGTGGGAGACCTGGGTTCAATCCCCGGGTTGAGAAGATCCCCTGGAGAAGGAAAAGGCTACCTACCCACTCCAGTATTCTAGCCTGGAGAATGCCAAGGACTGTATAGTCCATGGGTTTGCAAAGAGTCGGACATGACTGAGTGACTTGCACTTTCACTTATGCAAACTAGGAAGCTGAGAAATGAAATAATTTTCTCGAAGTTATGTAACTAATGAGTATTGGAGCAAGAATGTGAATTCAGACTTGCTCTTACTATTATATCATATTGTCTCCTCATAAACAATATTCTTTACATTTTGAATGCACCTGTGTGGGTTATTTAAAAAATTAAATATATATATATACACTTTATTTCATAATAATTGTACATACTAAGAAGTAAAAATCATGAGTGTCCATTAAGCCATTTATCCTCCAAATTCTTTGAGATTCTAATATTTACTAAGCACTTATAAAGATGGTGGTGGTAATGTAGTGAATAAAATATTAATTCCTTCATACATGGAGCTTATATTCTAGTGAAAGACAATAAACTAACAAAATAAGTAAAATTCACAGTATATTAGATAAGTCATATATAGATAGATAAGAAGAGAATGGTTCAACCGGAAAAGTGTATGAAATCCATGTATGAAATTTTCTGAGAGAGAGAGCAGAGCCCATATCACTGAGATGAATTCAAATAAAATTTTTGAGCAAAATTTAATTGCTAAGTCAAAGCCTAGCACACAACTTTGCATACATTCTCAATAAATGTACATCTTTTTAATGCAAGAAAGTAAAGAAAGAAGATAGTATTCCAACCATAACTACAGATATAATGACAGTGTTTGTTGTGAATGCAATTCATGGTAATTTTTTTGTGTGGAAGAAACTATTTCAAACAGGTGCAAATTGTACCATTTAAGCAAATTTAAGCAATAGGAAAAAATATCACTTCATCAAAAATTTCTCAAAATATAGATCTAAATTACACATTTTGTTGTAATATATCCCAAATTATATTAAATAGATTCATACATAATCTTTCATTTTGTGCTTTAAGTTTAGCAATTTGCTCTTCTTCTAATGTTCAATGCTGTAAGGAATTGCTGACAATACTTTCATACCCACATTTTAGATTTTAGATTGTTGTTTTCTCTCTATTTTAGTGTATTCTCCACTTAGTTTTATGACTGGAGCATTCACTGTATGATCACACACTAATAATTTCTATCACTAATATAGCGTTTACTATATGCTAAGTCGGAGAAGGCAATGGCACCCCACTCCAGTACTCCTGCCAGGAAAATCCCATGGACAGAGGAGCCTGGTGGGCTGCAGTCCATGGGGTTTCAAAGAGTCAGACACTACTGAGCGACTTCCCTTTCACTTGTCACTTTCACACATTGGAGAAGGAAATGGCAACCCATTCCAGTATTCTTGCCTGGAGAATCCCAGGGACAGGGAAGCCTGGTGGGCTGCGGTCTATGGGGTCGCACAGAGTCGGCCATGACTGAAGTGACTTAGCAGGAGCAGCAGCATATACTAAGTACTACTCTATGTCCTTTTAATTGTATAACAATTCTAAGATGTAGATATTTCAAGTATCCAATTTTACACATACAGAAAGGAAGGCATAGGAGTGATTACACAGACAATTGGCATCAACTAGTCCCTTCCAAGACACTGTGATCTTAGTTACTACATTAATCTACCCTCTTAAAAAAGTTTTCTAACTAACTTTCAAAGAGTGGTGGCTGCACGGGCGCAGGAGGGCCTAGAGGAGCTATCCCACATTGAAGGTCAGGAAGGGCGGTGGGGAGGAGATACCCTTCATCCAAGTTAAGGAGCAGCGGCTGCGCTTTGCTGGAGCAGCCATGAAGAGATAGTCCATGCCAAATATAAGAGAAACCCAAGTAAGATAGTAGGTGTTACAAGAGAGCATCAGAAGGCAGACACACTGAAACCATTCTCACAGAAAACTAGTCAATCTAATCTCGCTAGGACCACAGTCTTGTCTAACTCAATGAAACTAAGCCATGCCCGTGGGGCAACCCAAGACGGGCGGGTCATGGTGGAGAGGTCTGACAGAATGTGGTCCACTGGAGAAGAGAATAGCAAACCACTTCAGTAGTCTTGCCTTGAGAACCCCATGAACAGTATGAAAAGGCAAAATGTTAGGACACTGAAAGAGGAACTCCCCAGGTTGGTAGGTGCCAAATATGCTACTGGAGATCAGTGGAAAAATAACTCCAAAAAGAATGAAGGGATGGAGCCAAAGCAAAAACAATACCCAGCTGTGGATGTGACTGGCGATAGAAGCAAGGTCCAATGCTGTAAAGAGCAATATTGCATAGGAACCTGGAATGTCAGGTCCATGAATCAAGACAAATTGCAAGTAGTCAAACAGGAGATGTCAAGAGAGAACGTTGACATTCTAGGAATCAGCGAACTAAAATGGACTGGAATGGGTGAATTTAACTCAGATGACCATTATATCTACTACTGCAGGCAGGAATCCTCAGAAGAAATGGAGTAGCCATCATGGTCAACACAAGAGTCTGAAATGCAGTACTTGGATGCAGTCTCAAAAACAACAGAATGATCTCTGTTTGTTTCCAAGGCAAACCATTCAATATCAGAGCAATCCAAGTCTATGCCCCAACCAATAATGCTGAAGAAGCTGAAGTTGAATGGTTCTATGAAGACCTATAAGACCTTTTAGAACTAACACACAAAATGTCCTTTTCATTATAGGGGACTGGAATGCAAAAGTAGGAAGAAGAAACACCTAGAGTAACAGGCAAATTTGGCCTTGGAATGCGGAATGAAGCAGGGCAAAGGCTCATAGAGTTTTGCCAAGAAAATGCACTGGTCATAGCAAACACCCTCTTCCAACAACACAAGAGAAGACTCTACACATGGACATCACCAGATGGTCAACACCAAAATCAATTTAATTATATTCTTTGCAGCCAAAGATGGAGAAGCTCTATATAGTCAACAAAAACAAGACCAGGAGCTGACTGTGGCTCAGATCATGAACTCCTTATTGCCAAATTCAGACTTAAATTGAAGAAAGTAGGGAAAACTGCTAGACCATTCAGGTATGACCTAAATCAAATCCCTTATGATTATACAGTGGAAGTGAAAAATAGATTTAAGGGCTTAGATCTGATAGATAGAGTGCCTGATGAATTATGGAATGAGGTTTGTGACATTCTACAGGACACAAGAATCAAGACCATCCCCATGGAAAAGAAATGCAAAAAAGCAAAATGGGTGTCGGGGAAGGCCTTACAAATAGCTGTGAAAAAAGAAAGGAGAAAAGGAAAGATATAATCATCTGAATGTAGAGTTCCAAAGAATAGCAAGAAGATGTAAGAAAGCCTTCTTTAGTGATCAGTGCAAAGAAATAGAGGTAAAGAACAGAATGGGAAAGACTAGAGATCTCTTCAAGAAAATTAGAGATACCAAAGGAACATTTCATGCAAA
>SJXQ01011766.1:0-99482 GCA_006408695.1 Aepyceros melampus
GTCAAAGGCTTTGGCATAGTCAATAAAGCAGAAATAGATGTTTTTCTGGAACTCTCTTGCTTTTTCCATGATCCAGCGGATGTTGGCAATTTGATCTCTGGTTCTGACCCTAGAGTAATATTTATATTATATATATTTTATATATATATAAAGCAAAACATATATATATATATATAAGTTTTTGTTTTTATTAAGGAAAGTAAATGTTTTCTAAATACCACCTTGAGAGATTCAGAAGGTTAACTGCACAAGTACCAAATTAGTGGATTTCAAGAGATGTAAAGCAGTCAACTGGGAGAAGCAAAGTTAAGTTCATAGTAACGAGATAATCAAATGATTCTAGATTAACAGGACATAAAAACTTAGGATGTTTTGGTCATAGGAAACCAAAGCAAAAGCAGATATCAATAGTATAAATAATTTAGTTCAACCTAATTTTGTGTTGCCAATAAAAATAGAACCCTAAAATATAAAAATGATGTCAAATGAGCACTAGACATATAGTATAATTTATGCTGATCTTTCTAAGATCTTTTTGGCTTTGGAGCAATGGCAGTGGCATTATCTATAAAATTTGACTAGAATTGGAAGAGGCAATAGTTTTTAAAATATTTTTCAGTCACAGACCACTTAAAAAAGAAACTGATGAAACTGGTAGATATTCTTATTATGAAAATGGGGTCTATGTTCCTACTCAAATTTGCACACATATTATGAATTATTATGTTAGCAATCTGGACTTTCCGAAAGCAGATACTGCTGAAATGTGAGAGTTTTATTAGGGATGACATCTGTGAGCAACAATGGGAAGAAAAGTGGAAGGAGACGGGAGTTCAAGGACCACAGTGCAGGTCTGTCTTAGATGAAGGAGACAGGGAAGATGGAAGGTAGGGTGAGACCTTCTCGGATAGTGGTGTAGCTCTAAAAGGGTTTATCAAGGTTGTTGGGTAGTTCTAATGCCAGAGTTAACCCATTAGAGGAATCCTTCATCTCCCAGGAATAGGCGTGTCTCAGTATCCACGCCCTGCTCATTCTGTGAGAAAATCTATTTTTTAAAAACTTACTGAAGTACAATTGATTTGCATTCACAGTATTAGTTCCATGTGCACACCATAAAGATTAAACTTTTATATTACTAGATCATGCTCCATTTAGTTATTACAAAATAATTGCTATCTTCCCCCATGCTGTGCAATATATCCTTATTGTTTATCTATTGTTAACATAGTCAATTGTGTCTTTTAACCCCATATTCCTGTCTTGCCTCTTCCCATTTCCCTCTACCAACTAAATGTTCACTAGTTTATTCTCTATATCTGTGAATCTGTTTCTACTTTGTTATATGCAATCCTGTACTTTACATTTTTGACTCTTCTTCACATTTTGTGTTTTCGATTTCATATCTTACATCTTTAAGGACTTCCCTTATAGCTCAGTTCGTAAAGAATTTGCCTGCAGTGCAGGAAATGCAGGTTCAGTTCCTGGGTGGGGACGATCCCCTGGAGAAGGAAATGTCAACCCACTCCAGTATCCTTGCCTGGAAAATCTCATGGACAGAGGAGCCTGGTGGGCTGCAGTCCATGGGGTCGCAAAGAGTCAGGCACGACTGAGTGACTAACACTTACTTACTTTTCATTGTTTATTGTTACTCTTCTTCACATTTTGTGTTTTCGATTTCATATCTTACATCTTTAAGGACTTCCCTTATAGCTCAGTTCGTAAAGAATTTGCCTGCAGTGCAGGAAATGCAGGTTCAGTTCCTGGGTGGGGACGATCCCCTGGAGAAGGAAATGTCAACCCACTCCAGTATCCTTGCCTGGAAAATCTCATGGACAGAGGAGCCTGGTGGGCTGCAGTCCATGGGGTCGCAAAGAGTCAGGCACGACTGAGTGACTAACACTTACTTACTTTTCATTGTTTATTGTACTTATGGTTGATTTTATAATTTTTAAAAATAATTATTTACTTTTGGCTGAGCTGAGTCCTCATTGCTGCATGGACTTTTCTCTGGTTGGTGTAGAACGAAAGAAGCGGGGGCTCCGCTTTGTTGCAGTGTTCAAGCTTTAATTGCTGGGGCTTCCCCTGTTGCAGAGCACAGGCTCTGGGGTGTGTGGGCCTCAGGAGCTGAGGGGCATGGGCTCAGTGGTTGTGGTTCCCAGGCTGTAGAGCGCAGGCTCAATAATTGCGGTGTGCGGGCTCAGCTGCTCCATGGCATTTGGGATTTTTCCGGACCAGGGATTGAATCTGTGTCTCCTGCACTGGCAGACAGATGTTTACCCTTGAGCTACCAGGGAAGCCCCTTCTTTAATCCTCACACTGCCTTAAGTGGTTAATCCTCAGCATTTAGTATATATTTACCTTCTCTTTCCTATAGGTTCTTACTATTCATTATAGCCTTTTATTTACCAGTTACAGAAAGCTATGTAACATTTCTTTTAGGGGAGATTTAGTCTTGATGCACTCTTATTTAATTTTTGCATGCTGGAGAAGTTATTTATCTCTCCGTCAATTCTAAAACCATATTGAGTACAGTATCCTTGTTTGCATATTTTCTCTTCCAGCTCTTTGGATATATTATACCACTCACTTCTGTGCTTCCTGTACTTAGGTATTTCATTCTTTCTTTACGTTTTGGACATTTTCAGGTATAATTTTATCAATTATGTGTTTCATCATTTTCTCCAGATCTCCTTCTGAGACACCTGTAATGCAAATAATGATACGCTCAGTGGTATCTGAGAGATCTCTTAAACTATTCTCATATTTTAAAATTTGTTTTCCTTTTTGCTGTTCTCTTTGTGTGGTTTCCATTTTTCTATCCTCCAGATCACTTAGATGTTCTTCTTAATCACTTAGTCGGCTATTCGTTCATTCTAGTGTGTTTTTTAAATTATTGTATTCTTCAGTTCTGACGTAAAAAAAAATTACTAGTTTCTTATTAAGATTCTCATTAAATTTTTTTTTCCCCAATGGTTTTCTCTTACTTTTTTGAGTCTGGTTCCTCTGGCTTCTCCTTTTTCTTAATTACTCTGTCTCTAAACATTAGGTGAACCAGTTCACCTGTTGTCATCTTGAAGGTGTGTCCTTGCGTTGGAGCATCCCTGGACAGTCTGTGTGTGGTCAGTCACTTTGGCAAGGGAGCTGGATTTGATGGGAACACATGTCCCTTCTTTCCTCGGGCTGTGCCCTCAGCCACCAACTTGATACAAGGTGGGTCTGGAAAGGGAGGGGCTGGGGCAGGAGCCGGGTATCAGGCAGGCTTTCTCCTCTGCTCAGTGGCTCTCGACACGCTATTGGAGATGGTGCAATGCCGCCAGTTCCCAGAACCTAGGTCCAGAGGGCTGGGTCTGGACTGGCTCTGTTCCCTCTGACTCCCAGCATCAGCACCCTTGCGCAGAGGGGAGCGGTGCTGCTGCAAGAAGGCTCGTGCAGACGCCCTGCTTGGGGGTGGGGCAGCAGGCCCGCCCCCCCGGAGGTCCGCTCCGTGCAGACGCCCTGCTTGGGGGTGGGGCAGCAGGCCCGCCGCCCGCAGGTCCGCTCCGTGCAGACGCCCTGCTTGGGGGTGGGCCAGCAGGCCCGCCGCCCGCAGGTCCGCTCTGTGCAGACGCCCTGCTTGGGGGTCGGGCAGCAGGCCCGCCCGCCCGCAGGTCCGGGCTGCTTCCCGGCTGCCTGAGCAGGCAGCAGTGAGGGCCGTCCCTGTCCGGCTGAGACTCAGCTTTAGGGGCAGAGCCTCCTTTGTCTCTCTCAGCGTCTGCCGCAGCCCCCGCCCCACCGGGGTGCGGAGTCAGGCCGCAGGGGCCTGGGCGGGCGCTCCCGGTGCCCTGGGGTGTGTCAGTGGCCGGGACGGGCCGAGTTCTGCCGCGCTGCCTGCGTAAGTGCCAGCCACGGCTGTCCCCGTCCCCCTTGGACGCCGCTCTGGGACTGGGTGGCCTCTGCGTCCCACAGCGCGGCTCCTGCCTTGTCTGTGGCAGCCCTAACTCCAGCGTGGAGCTGTGATGTGAGGCGAGCAGGGCTGGCGTGTTCGCTGGCTCTGAGTAGCCACGTGCTGGGACAGGAGCTGGAAAGAGGCGGCCGCCCCAACAGTTTTCCATCCCCGCGCTCTGCCCTGCTCCGGGAGCAAGCCAGCACACGTGTGCTCCTCACAGGCCAAGTCCAGGCTTTCCACAGTCTCCTGTGGGTCCTGATGGCCCTCCAACCGGCCAGGAGGCCCCATTTCCCCTTTGTCAGAACCCAGGACGAGGGCACCCAGTGTGTGGCTTAATCCGCTCACTCCCCAGAGCAGGTCATCACCCGGGCACGCTCCCTTTTCCCGCGTCGCCTCCGAGGGACACAGGTTCTGACCTGATCACACCTCTTCCCTCCCTACCTTATTCTGTCTGCATATTTCATAAGGTCTTCATGGTATGGGAGTCCTTCAGTCAGTCCAAAGTTTTTAGTGAAAATTCTTCCACATGTAGATACATTTTTTTGATGCATTTGTGAGGGTAGAGGAGTTCCAAGTCCTATTTTGCCATCTTGATCAACCATTCTTTATCCTCAGTAAGAAAAGAATGGATGTCACGGGGCAGCAGCTGGTGCCATCGGTCCATTATATTCCCTCCAGCTGCAGATTAGAGAGGTACATTCTCTTAGCCCTCGCAGTTGTGGACCCCAGGATGAAATCTTGGCTTAAGGGAAAGTGACAGTTATGATCAGACACCTGATTCTTACAAGGTGATTATCAAATCGATGCCTCTAATTTAATCTGAAGATAATGACTTAAAATGAGCTAGAGCCCAGGTGTAAGTACTGAAAGGAGTCCAAATCTCGATGTCCTGAGGACTCTTGTCAATGTTTGGATAACATCTATTTGTTAGTACCTACTGGAAGCTGGATATGGCACTGAGCAATTCACATTAATTAATTCACAGTGAAGTATTACGATATTCAACTTCATAGTTTCAAAAACTGAGTAACTTGCCCATTTATCTAGAAACACAAATATAACTTTTAATGCTTTTTTTTAAAGGATAAGTTTATTCATATGAATCTCCATATTACCAGTGTCTCAATCAATGACTTTGAGATCACAATACCTCTGTGTGCCTCTGAGTCATGTCAGTTGCGTCTGACTGTGGGGCGCCATGGACTGTAGCCCACCAAGCTGCTCTGTCCGTGGGATTCTCTAATATGGGAATGGGCTGCCATTTCCTCCTCTAGGGATCTTCCCGACTCAGGTGTTAAACTCACCTCTCTTACAGCACTGACAAGCGGGTTCTTTACCACTAGCACCACCCAGGAAGCCCCGCAATGCTTTTGGAGAAGAAAATATGTAATTTGAGAAAAAGGTTAGTCTCTTTGTGACAAAGTCCTCTTTCCTGGTCTATGAGAAATTATTTCTATTTCTTTTCCATCTTGCTTTCCAGAAGTGTACTTGAATGAGACAAAGCAGTACATAAAACGAGGTAGGGAACAAAACTCAACCTAACATTTAAGGAATATAAGGTGACAAAACCAAAGACTTAAAACGTATCTTCAACATAAAAGGGAATTATATGAAAAATTGTATATTGATGATGGTACCATAAGAATAGAGCTTATTTTCAGCAGGAAGGCTTAGGTTAATTATAAGGAAGAGCTCCTTTTCATGCTTATTAATCAAATGAATTATGTATATCCTGAATGTAAATGTGTAAAATGAGAAAGAAGACACAAGCAAGATATGTTATTGATACTTCCATTTCAGAAGGATGGGTCAGAAATAACCCCTTTGTAGTACACATACTTTTCAAAGAATGTCTATGTAGTACAGTGACTTTCAAACATCTTTTTATGATTGCATATAATAATAAATACATTTTATTACCACAACAGAATACATATGTACATACACAAACACAAACATATAGTTCATAACAACCACAGCTACTTTATTATCTGTAATACATTCTGTTTTGTCTCTTTTGTTTTATTCTGTTTGTTTTTGTCCTATCCTATTCTATACTTTCTCATAAAGAATTCTAGTCATGGTCAACTTAATTGATTTCACTATCTGCTAATGGCTTACAATTTGAAAAATTGAACCAGTCTGTAGTTCAGCCTCTAAAAGACAATTGATTAAATTGCAAGATCATGACACCATTGAAGAAAGAGGGAAGAGATGAAAAAAGAGTTTTGTGATACCTTACCTATCACATACTTATAGAGTAACTATACAGTAGACTGATGTTGAAGTTGAAACTCCAGACTCTGGCCACGTGATGTGAAGAACTGAATCATTTGAAAAGATCCTGATGCTAGGAAAGATTGAAGGTGGGAGGAGAAGGGGACAACAGAGGATGAGATGGTTGGATGGCATCACCGACTCAATGGACATGAGTCTGAGTAAACTCCAGGAGTTGGTGATGGACAGGGAGGCCTGGAGTGCTGCAATCCATGGGGTTGCAAAGAGTTGGACACGACTGAGCCACTGAACTGACTGACTGACTGATACAGTAGGGATCTCTTTTTTACAGCAAGAGAAGTGATGACTGATTCTATATGATATAAACAATATCAGATATTGTATAGAGCAGAGGTCCCAACCTTTGTGGCACTGCTGCTGCTGCAGCTGCTGAGTCGCTTCAGTCGTGTCCAACTCTGTGTGACCCCATAGACGGCAGCCCTCCAGGCTCCCCCGTCCCTGGGATTCTCCAGGCAAGAACACTGGAGTGGGTTGCCATTTCCTTTTCCAATGCGTGAAAGTGAAGACGCTCAGTCGTGTCTGACTCCTAGCAGTCCCAAGGACTGCAGCCCACCAGGCTCCTCCATCCATGGGATTTTCCAGGCAAGAGTACTGGAGTGGGTTGCCATTGCCTTCTCCGTTTGTGGCACTAGGGGCTGGTTTTGTGGAAGAAAAATTTTCCATAGTGCCGGAAACGGGGATGGTTTTGGATAATTCAAGCACATTATATTTGTTGTGATCTTTATTTCTACTATTATTACATCAGCTCTACCTCAGATTATCAGGCATTAGATCCTGGAGGTTGGGGACCCCTGGTTTGGAAAACAGTTTTCAGTGAATGATGATGTATCACTGATATTCTATTCTTTCTACCCCAGGCATCATACAGAACACTGAGAATTACATGAAGGTAGCCTGGTCTTTAAGCACGGCGGCTCTGACCAGCACACTAAATGTGGCCGAGAGGACCTACCCGTCATCTGAGGACGGGGCAGAAGTTAGGAGGACCCCATGCCCGAAGGGCGGTAGCCAAGAGGAGTTACCCCACGTCCGAGGTCAGGGGCAGCAGCCAAGAGTGCCAGACTGTGACGGCGCAGGAATGGCCGAGAGGAGCCACCCCGCACCCGAGGCCAGGGGCGGCGGCCGGGAGGAGCAACACCACATCCAAGGAGCAGTGGCTGTGAGGGTGCAGAAGGGCCTAGAGGAGCCATCCCACGTTGAAGGTCAGGAAGGGCAGTGGTGAGGAGATACCCCTCGTCCAAGGTAAGGAGCAGCGGCTGTGCTTTGCTGGAGCAGCCGTGAAGAGATACCCCACGCCCAAGGTAAGAGAAACCCAAGTAAGATGGTAGGTGTTGCAAGAGGGCATCAGAGGGCAGACACACTGAAACCATACTCACAGAAACCTAGTCAATCTAATCACACTAGGACCACAGCCTTGTCTAACTCAATGAAACCAAGCCATGCCCGCGGGGCAACCCAAGACGGGCAGGTCATGGTGGAGAGGTCTGACAGAATGTGGTCCACTGAAGAAGGGAATGGCAAACCACTTCAGTATTCTTGCCTTAAGAACCCCATGAACGGTATGAAAAGGCAAAATGATAGGATACTGAAAGAGGAACTCCCCAGGTCAGTAGGTGCCCAATATGCTACTGGAGATCAGTGGAGAAATAACTCTAGAAAGAATGAAGGGATGGAGCCAAAGCAAAAACAATACCCAGCTAGAGGATGAGATGGCTGGATGGCATCACTGACTCGATGGATGTGAGTCTGAGTGAACTCCGGGGTTGGTGATGGACAGGGAGGCCTCGCGTGCTGCGATTCATGGGGTCGCAAAGAGTCAGACACGGCTGAGCGACTGAACTGAACTGAACCTGGTCTTGCTTGTAAGATCAGGATGATGCCTTGAAGATAAAAAGTAGATCAGCTCTGGGCTAGTTTGTAAGATGACATGAACCTAAGGCTCAAGGTTGCAAAAATGGTCCATCTTTTCTAACAGATGGACTGAGAAGTTGAACAAGTAAGCCTGGGTCACAATGATATAGTGGAATAACATAATTGTCACTGGAATCAAAATATTTGTCCTTTCAGGCTCAGCTGGCTGTTCAATGGTCCTTGAGCAAATACTGTGCATTAGATTCTGCTAAATGCTGAGCATCAAAGAAAAGAAAACACAGTTTGATCTCAGAGAGCCACAAAGGAGATATGCCATGTGGTTATTTACCTTGCTATGTCTGCCCTACCTCACTCAAAGGTTCTCCCTGGGCTCCCTGAGTCATCTGGCCTTTTGTCTCATGGTTGGGCTTGGCCAAAGTGAGACAAAAGTAGAAGACCGGAAGGTGGGGAGAGAGAGGTCAGGCCTTTTCATTTCTACTCCCTCCAGATCTGGCCTACGCTTTCTGGTAATGTGTGTTTCCTCCATAACTACAGCTCTTCTAGCACAACCCCTTTCCACTGCTATGCTCTCCATCCTACAGTAAAGGTCTCTGTCTTCCTTGCTCTTTCGTGTCTTTGGGTGCTGGTGATGTTTCCCTGTGACTAATCTCTGTGTCCTCATTATCTATTTCTGGTTTCATTAACCCTTCCCTTCCCACATCTTTGCAAATGTATTGTTAGGTCTCTGGAGCCATTTGAGTACTAGTCTGTGTTTGCTGAGACTTTGACTATTATAGGAGAACCTTATATAATATAGGAGAAAAATGGAGGATTATCAGGAAAGTGTAATTCTGCACTGACATTTTTAGAAAGTTTTTTTTTTTTTCTCTGTCTTCCTTGCTCTTTCGTGTCTTTGGGTGCTGGTGATGTTTCCCTGTGACTAATCTCTGTGTCCTCATTATCTATTTCTGGTTTCATTAACCCTTCCCTTCCCACATCTTTGCAAATGTATTGTTAGGTCTCTGGAGCCATTTGAGTACTAGTCTGTGTTTGCTGAGACTTTGACTATTATAGGAGAACCTTATATAATATAGGAGAAAAATGGAGGATTATCAGGAAAGTGGAATTCTGCACTGACATTTTTAGAAAGTTTTTTTTTTTGTATATGCAGTGATGGGGTTAGGGCTGCTGAGAAAGATTATTTGAGGTAGGTCATTAATAACTGGAATAAGAGTATGTTAGATGAAGACTTAACAGAATTCAACCTGACATGACATATTTATTTGGGCTTTTACATTTGTGTCTTTTCCTTTTCGAATCTTTCAGTCAACAAAAGTGTTGCCACTTTGGACATGTTTGTGAGCTCACCTCACATTTATTTACTGGTGAAAAACAATGATGTGCTTAAGAGCTTGATGTGCTTTTAGGCTGAACACTAGCGTTATGCCTTTGGGGAGTGTGTGTATATATATATATATATATATATATATATATATATTTATAAAATGTTCACTTTCTCAGAATTCTGTATCTTTAAGGCTCACCCAAACTTCATTAAAGACTGAAAAACGAGGATGTGTGCTAATGTATGCAGGTGATAGACTTTTCTGTATGTTGTTCTAATTTTTTGGTAATTTTTTAGCTACCCCAACCTTTTTACCTTGATCCCATCTGACGGGTTGGCTAATTTAGCATGAAACAGTAGCAAGCAAGATAAAGCTAACTTGTGCACATCTGAGGAAGACATGGACCTGCTGGATGAAACTAAAGAAACATGAATCTTTGACCTTCTCCTTTAACTAGCGCTCCAGTCCACCGAGCTCATTACAGGGAAATCTGTTAGCATGCTTTACATGTTGGCAGATGACTGGTGCAGAGCACATGCTGCCAGCCCAACAGGGGACCAGGAGAAACCCAGTTCGTGCATGACCCATCACCGCTAAATAGCAAATTCCTGCCGTTACTTGCATTACGCAAAACTGCTTGATGCACATTAGAGACAACCTTTTGAACCCCACACTCATTATTTTTTTTTCTCTTTAATTCCATTTTCTGACTTCTGTGGTGAGATGGCCTTAAACTCATCATAGGTGCTCATACTCTGGGCAGCTAATGAATATAGATGCTGTTTGTGCTAATTTTTATAGCCATATAAAGCTATATTTGGAAGAAATGCCAACTTTTAGCCTCAAAGAAATTTCAGTAAATAATGCCGCTTATATTCTGTTGAATTCAAAGGGGACTTTCAGGTTCCGGAAAAGGAGCCATACTGTGCTGTTCGCTCCCCTTGTTCTCTGAAAAGGAAAAGGAAATGAAAAAGTTAATACAGGGTTCTTTTTTTTTTTTCTTCGGGAGACTTAAAAATATGGTAAAAATTTTAAAACATGTTTGCAGGCTAAAACAACTGTCCTTATGGTTTATGTAGTGCATTTTTATTCTTAGTCAAACATTGGTTCTTTTCTGGCAAACCCTCCTGATGTTGGCATCATCTTAGTGTGCAAAGAATAATGCACACTTTATAGTACACTCCAATCTGTGGTCCACACAATTGTATAGAGCCTGAAATTAAACAAGTGTAGGGCTTCCCTGATAGCTCAGTTGGTAAAGAATCTGCCTGCAATGTGGAAGACCTGGGTTTGATCCCTGGGTTGGGAAGATCCCCTGGAGAAGGGAAAGGCTACCCACTCCAGTATTCTGGCCTGACGAATTCCATGGACAGTATAATGTTCCAAATGAGAGTTCAAAGTGACAAGGTGGAAAGACTGCTGGGTTACCATCCCAATGCCACTGGTAAATTTGCTCCTTGAACTTGGACCATTCTCTTAACCTCACTTCAAGAGAAGAATTTATGCAATTTTTCAGTTTTAATATTCTGAGTCTGATGTTGTCATTAGCCATGAAAAGGTGGGACTAATTTCAGTTAATAGCAAATGAACATTGTTGTTGTTGTTGTTGTTCAGTTGCTCAGTCATGTCTGACTCTTTGTGACCCCATGGACTGTAGCACACTAGGCTTCCTGGTCCTTCACTATCTCCCCGAGTTTGCTCAAACTCATATCTGGTGAGTCGATGATACCGCCTAACCATCTCATCCTCAGGGTCTTTTCCAGTGAGTCAGCTCTTTGCATCAGGTGGCCGAAATATAGGAGCTTCAGCTTCAGCATCAGTCGTTCCATTGAATATTCAGGACTGATTTCCTTTAGGATTGACTGGTTTGATCTCTTTGCTGTCTAAGGGACTTTCAAGAGTATTCTCCAGCATCAGAATTCAAAAGCATCATTTCCTCAGCACTCAGCCTTCCTTATGGTCTTACTCTCATATCCATACTTGGCAACTGGAAAAACCATAGTTTGACTATATGGACATTTTTCACAAAGCAATGTCTCTGTTTTTGAATACACTGTCTATATTTGTCATCGTCTTTATTCCAAGGAACATGTATCTTTTAATTTAATGGATGCAAGCTTCAGTCACTAACTGAGCATGCTTAGTGATAAAATTTATTGATGAATCAAGAATATTGTTCAAGTCAGATGTCAGCCACTTCATAGAGAAATGCTTCAAATCAATCTGTTGTTTGTAACTGTGCTGAAAGGAGGTAATCTGAATTTGTGAAAAGTCTGAGATAGGAGGTATTTTAAAAGAGTTATCATGGTACTACTGCATCTTTCTTACAGCGACATACATAAGGTTTAAAAATTTTGCCAGAGTATTTTTCCAGATATATTATTATTTATCTACTCTTCATTTCAATGCACCCAGTTAATATGCAACATATACATTAATAAGTTGTATGAAAATTAGTGAACCTTAAATACATGTTATTTTACACAGTTTTCCACAACACTACTTTGTGTGTTCCAGTCCTCAGAATAATTATGTCCCAGATATTCATTCATAACATTGCCCTTTTCTATGTAAGGCATAGTTCAGTGGCCTGTGTCTAAGACTTTGTAATTCTGCTCTTTTTCTGAGCTCTGGTACTTGACTGACAGGCCAAGAGTTATAAGTCATCTAGTGGGTCTCAATGGAGTTAAAAGGATTGTTGCATGCTTTCTTGAGTAATGTAAAGACAATGCTGTTGTTGTTTCTATTGTTGTCTATATGAAATACCAAGGAATCATGTGTGGGGTTGAAGCATGGCTTGTCCAGAGTTCACTGATTTGGACTTCATAATTATCTAATCATTTTATTTAGGAATGTATAGAATTCAAATTTAGGAGGGCTGTAAATATTGTTTTATGGGTCTAAAATCAACATTAATTAAATTTTGAGTCAAGTAGAACTAGTGGCCCAACGTGAGGTGCTAATTTATCTCTTAGAAGAATCCATGCAATGGTAAGAAGGGATTTGAGGAATGTCTAGATTAGGAATTGAAACATGTCAACATAATTGACCAAGCCTGAAGAAAGAAACATCATCCAAGACCAAGAGATATTTTATTGTAGGGGATACAGTGAATTGATCCCTTAAAGAAGATGTGAAACTAGTTAAACCATCAAAATGTAAAAGTTAAGAGAAAGCACAAATAGCATTACTCAAGCTGAGTTAGGAATTAAGTGTCCATCAAAACCCAGATGGCATATGACTGAGTTCTAGCCTGTGGTATGTAAATACCCGGCACCATTAACCGTCTTGATTTATAATCATGCATATGAGCTCCGCCTTACTTATTTTCGTTATGACTGACTAGAATAGAGAAAAACTATAGGAAAACTTTGGAAGACATGTTGAAGATGGCAAAGCTTCCATCAACTTGTATCTTTGGATGATGTCATACATAAAAATTTTTCTGACCACCTATTTACTTGCCCCATATTTTCACATGAACAATAAATAATATCCTATTGGCTGACACTATTTGTTAAAGGTGTTAGCTTTATCTTGATGAAAACAAAGTCTAGGAACAAGTATTGTAAAGTAAAATAAAGTAAAAATAAAAATTAATAAAAAAGAATGAAGTCATTCATAAACTTTATAGAATCATGAATCCTTAGAACCTTTTGAAAGTTATGAAAACTTTTTCCTTAAAGTGCTTCCATTCAATATTCATGTAACATTTTTGCAAATGATTTCCTGAAACTTACAAAGTACATGCCTGGATGTTAAAGATATTTAAAATTTTCTAAAGAATCTTAAAGTTCAGCCATGCAGCAAATGATCACTAGGGGTCATAGGGAAAAGCCAACTAGCATAGGATGTTTCAGACTATGTATTAGAGATTTTTACCATTGAGAGATGAAGTTCTGGGGTAACCAGCTTCCATGGAATTTAGTTATCAGGCAGGATGGCCAACCACTGGTGGTAGGGTGAGAGACCTATAGGATCAGTGTCCAGATTCTGAAAGTGAAAGTTAGTCACACAGTCATGTCCAACTGTTTGTGACCCCATGGACTGTGATCTACCAGTCTCCTCTTCCATGCAATTCTCCAGGCAAGAATACTGGAGTGGGTTGCCATTTCCTTCTCCAGGGGATCTTCCCCACCCAAGGATCAAACCCAGGTCTCAGCATTGCAGGCAGATTCTTTACCAAATGAGCCACTAGGGAAGCCCATGAAGATTCTGGAATTATATATTAAAAAAATAAAAAGTCTGTAATCTATTACCCTTATTGAGTAATTTATGCTGTATTACCCAGTATGGATTATAGATTATGAATAGAGTTTTGTTGTTATTGTTAATTAGGCCTTTCACTTGAAAGGAAGAAATACTCATAAAAGTAAATGAAAGTTCTGAGAGTTGAAGAAGAAATACTCATGAAAGAGAATGAAAGTTCTGAGGGTTGATAGTAAGGATATAGATGGCCTTAATGGAGGCTGAAATCTCAGCGATGACAGCAGATCTTGTGATGTCATGTGTTAGAAATTTGTTCTGAATTCAAGGCAGCTGAAATGCAAATTATAGTGCCTGTTTAGAAATAAAACTTTTTTTTTTTCTGTCTCTCTTAAGCTGTAGTACATCATGATGTCACTCGTTTATCCACCATTTGTCTGTTTGTCTCACTTTCAGTCGAATTCTCTTCCTTCTACTGATGCAATAGTTCTGCCTATGATAAGGCAAAAGAGCATTTGGTCGATCTAGTATTTATAGTCATAGACTCTGGACATTTTTCCATACTAAACCATCACATAGGTTGTTGTGCTGTTTAAATTTTGATTGTAGTTGAATAGGTGGTACTGTGGTAGTGCAAATGTCTGAAACTTTGGAGAGAAGGTGATCAGTTCAGTTCAGTCCCTCAGTTTTGTCCAACTCTTTGTGACCCCATGAACTGCAGCATGCCAGGCCTCCCTGTCCAGCACCAACTCCTGGAGTTTACCCAAACTCATGTCCATTGAGTCGATGATGCCATCCAACCATCTAATCCTCTGTCGTCCCCTTCTCCTCCTGCCCTCCATCTTTCTCAGCATCAGGGCCTTTTCAAATGAGTCAGCTCTTCGCTTGGGTGGCCAAAGTATTGGAGTTTCAGCTTCAATATCAGACCTTCCAATGAACACCCAGGACTGATCTCCTTTAGGATGGCCTGGTTGGATCTCCTTGCAGTCCAAGGGACTCTCAAGAGTCTTCTCCAACACCACAGTTAAAAAGCATCCATTCTTCTGCGCTCAGCCTTCTCCACAGTCCAACTCTCACATCCATACATGACCACTGGAAAAACCATAGCCTTGACTAGATGAACCTTTGTTGGCAAAGTAATGTCTTGGCTTTTGAATATGCTATCTAGGTTGGTCGTAACTTTTCTTGCAAGGAGTAAGCGTCTTTTAATTTCATGGCTGCAGTCACCATCTGCAGTGATTTGGGAGCCCAAAAAATAGAATCAGCCCCAGTTTCCACTGTTTTCCCATCTATTTCCCATGAAGTGATGGGACCAGATGCCATGATCTTCGTTTTCTGAGTGTTGAGCTTTAAGCCAACTTTTTCACTGTCCACTTTCACTTTCATCCGGAGGCTCTTTAGTTCTTCTTCACTTTCTGCCATAAAGGTGGTGTCATCTGCATATCTGAGGTTATTGATATTTCTCCCAGCAATCTTGATTCCAGCTTGTGCTTTCTCCAGCCCAATGTTTCTCATGGTGTACTCTGCATGTAAGTTAAATAAGCAGGGTGACAATATACAGCCTTGACGTGCTCCTTTTCCTATTTGGAACCAGTCTGTTGTTCCACGTCCAGTTCTAACTGTTGCTTCCTGACCTGCATATAAGTTTCCCAAGAGGCAGGTCAGGTGGTCTGGTATTCCTATCTCTTTCAGAATTTTCCACAGTTTATTGTGATCCACACAGTCAAAGGCTTTGGCATAGTTAATAAAGCAGACATAGATGTTTTTCTGGAACTCTCTTGATTTTTGATGATCCAGCGGATGTTGGCAATTTGATCTCTGGTTCCTCTGCCTTTTCTAAAACCAGCTTGAACATCTGTAATTTCACAGTTCACATACTGCTGAAGCCTGGCTTGGAAAATTTTGAGATTACTTTACTAGCGTGTGAGATGAGTGCAATTGTATGGTAGTTTGAGCATTCTTTGGCATTGCTTTCTTTGGGATTGGAATGAAAACTGACCTTTTCTAGTCCTGTGGCCACTGCTGAGTTTTCCACATTTGCTGGCATATTGAGTGCAGCACTTTCACAGCATTGTCTATCAGGATTTGAACTGGAATTTCATCACCTCCACTAGCTTTGTTTGTAGTGATGCTAAGGCCCACTTGACTTTACATTCCAGGATGTCTGGCTCTAGGTGAGTGATCACACCATTGTGATTATCTGGGTTGTGAAGATCTTTTTTGTACCGTTCTTCTGTGTATTCTTGCCAGCTCTTCTTAATATTTTCTGCTTCGGTTAGGTCCCTGCCATTTCTGTCCTTTATTGAGCCCATTGATAACATCATGTAAAACAGAATTTGTTCTGTTCTTTTAAAGAAGAGCCTGCAAAACTTCTGACAGTAGAAACTGTGAATGAGAAGCTTCCAAAAAGTTAGAAGGTAACATAATTTTGGGTAGCATGACAGTTCTCTATTACAGTTATGAATGTGCTGGTAAACCCACTCTCTGGGAAAAGAAAGAGTTCTGATTTGTAGTGCTTGCCAATTTCCATGTGTAAATACGTTCACCTTAGCTAATGTCAACTTCCTCTAGTTTTAAAACTGGCTTGAAAGTGAAAGTTGCTCAGTCATGTCCGACTTTTTGCAACTCCATGGACTGTACAGTCTATGGAATTCTCCAGGCCAGAATACTGGAGTGGGTAGCCTTTGTCTTCTCCAGGGGATCTTCCCAACCCAGGGATTGAACCCAGGTCTCTGGCATTGCAGGTGGATTCTTTACTAGCTGAACTACAAGGGAAGCTCAAGAATACTGGAGTGGGTAGCCTATCCTTTCTCCAGTGGATCTTCCTGACCCAGGAATTGAACCAGGGTCTCCTGCATTGCAGGCAGATTCTTTACCAACTGAGCTATCAGGGAAGCCACAAACTGGCTTAAAAAATCCTAAATTTTTACAATTGGCTCTTGTAAGCCAGAACTTTCCAGCATCAACTTGTCACCAATATAAGAACCTGTGATAAATCAGTAGATTGGTTAAAAAAAAAAAGGAAAATAAAAGAGAACGAGAAGGAAAATTAAATACCACTTATACCAAGATAAGACTTCCCAGGTGGCACTAGTGGTAAAGGACACGCCTGCCAATGCAGGAGAGATGTAAGAGACACGAGTTCAGTCCTTAGGGTGGGAAGATCCTCTGGAGCAGGAAATGGCAACCCACTCTAATATTCTTGCCTGGATAATCCCATGGACAGAGGAGCCTGATGGGTTACACTCCACGGGATTGCAGAGTCGGCTATGACTGACGGATGGACACTATTGTCACTATGCCAAGACTGGAATTAGTCAAACTGAGTATAAGAAGTTTAGGACTCCAAATGATTAAGGATGGGATGGTAGCATCAGGAAGTCTTTCAAAAGTAATTAAACTAAATTTTAGTTCTTGGCTTTTATATATTTGAAGGGCAGACCAGTAGAAGCAAAGTAGTAGTTATTTGGACAGTCATTTCTATTGTTCTGCTTAACTCATATTAAAATGCTTAGCACTAATAGTTTTGAAGGATTAAATGGATCTAAATATTAAGAAAGGTCTTAATTAACGGAATGGACTTGCTTAAGAAGCAGATGCTACCATTACATATACCATTGTCAAAAATACCTGCTCTTTGCCCTTGGGAATTGCATTGTCTTACGCAAGATTCCTGTTACCTTTCCAACAACCCAAAGTGTTCCCCAATGAAAGGATGTTTGAGGGAGCTGTAATTAGACTCGACAGGGGTTTAATGTAGTGAAGACCTAACACTGATTTGGTTTTATATTTGCATTGATGATATATGCTTATACTTGATTTCCATAACTGAGTCTGACACCTATATTGGAATATTAGCAAACTAGAAAGGAATGGCTTACATGAAACATGACAACATGGTTCAGACCAGAGGGAGGTTTTCAACATTGATGTGATATGGCACCTGAGGATTGGTAACTGCTAGACTCAATATGACCATTAACTGAATGGGAAACCATTTCACTCTTGAGATGAGCCTGTCTGACTCATACACTTGGCCCACGTACTTCCATCCTCTCTTTATTCACAACAGATTTGAAGCCATGCAGTATAGAGGGAACTTGGTTAGTATCATCTCAAGCCACACATTAACATTAGCTAACAAAAATGAATGCAGAGGAATCATTGGTGTGAGATGAGAGTAATACTAGAGAGAACATGATGACTAAAGGAAGAAATGACAGAAGCTGGGTAATTAAGTACAAACATTCAATTCCACATTTCTGTGAATGTATGCGAAGAGTTGACTCATTGGAAAAGACCCTGATGCTGGGAGGGATTGGGGGCAGGAGGAGAAAGGGACGACCGAGGATGAGATGGCTGGATGGCATCACAGACTCAATGGACGTGAGTCTGAGTGAACTCCGGGAGTTGGTGATGGACAGGGAGGCCTGGCATACTGCGATTCATGGGGTCGCAAAGAGTCGGACACGACTGCGCGACTGAACTGAACTGAACTGTGAATGTATTATAAATACAAAGAATAACCAGTTTCTCTCCCTTCCTCTGTTTGGCCATAGAAAATACAAAGTCAAGGAAGCCAGATTAATACCTTTTTCTTTTACTCCTTGCCTTTTATTTTGATTTGCTTGGTGCCTTTTTTCTTTTCATTGTTTGAACCATTCGAGTTTGGACTTCTGTAACTTCCATTTTAAAGCATTTTAATACAGGAATCAACCACTGTACTTTAAAAAGGACTTTTTATGATAGGTAACTCTTGAGCTGAGATTTAAAATAATTATACAAATGTATTTAACTTTCTGAGAAGATTTCTGAGGGTGGAGTTGTTGCAGAGTATCATTGTTAGTTGAAGGAAATGTGTATAAGCAAGGAAGGTGTTTTTTTTTCCTCTAGGGAAGCCGTGCCTAGAGAGCAGAGTTCCAATAGTTGTATTTTGGTAATTTGTAATCTAAATAATACTAAACTATCCTTCTAGATTTATTTCTGAAAGTTCTTATATCCTGACAGTTGCCTTCCACAAGACCATATCTTTTATAGAGTCACTGCTTCATGACCAGCAATTATAGTCCCTCTAAAAACACCTAAGAAAAGTCTAACCCCTATAAAAGTCTGAATCCTTCTCCAAATTATAGGACAGTGCCAAAGAATGTCATAATATATGTATTCAAATCATCAAGTATTCTTGTTAAAAATGTAGGTTCCTCTAGGAATCCATTCATTGATAGAGACAGATAACTCATATTTTTAGCAAGAAGTCCATGGTTCTTAAGAATCCAACTGTATTTCCAGTCACAATTTAGAGATTAATTCTTAGATCTGAGATATCATTATGTACACAAAATCTTCCTTTACACAGCTTTCATCACTATATGGGCATCCTTCCTAGGTATAATAATGTGGGATTTGCTAAAGAGGAATAAAGAAGTCACAGAAAGTCTGTGCAGAAACCCAGAAACAGAAATATTCAACAATAGAAAATACCCATAAAGGAAATAATGAAATTCCATATCATATATATATATATATAATAAAATATAAAAGATTATTTTATTTTCTCATGTGATGGATTTTAATTACACGTACACACTCACATGAACTTCCATAATTATTTTGGGGATAAAGAAGGCATCCTCTGAAGCAGGACTCAAGTCCTTTGCACTTTCATTTTTTCCCTTGGACCTCACATAGGGTAGCAGACTTTTTTTTAACCAAATGGAACATGGGAAACTTTTGTACATCTCATGTTTCAAATTCATAGTTTTCAGAACTGTTTTTGAGGCTGGATTCTGGGCATTTGGTGCTATGCAAAGGATATAGAGAGTACATCATAAGAAACGCTGGGCTGGAAGAAGCACAAGCTGGACTCAAGATTGCTGGGAGAAATATCAATAACCTCAGATATGCAGATGACACCACCGTTATGGCAGAAAGTGAAGAGGAACTAAAAAGCCTCTTGATAAAAGTGAAAGAGGAGAGTGAAAAAGTTGGCTTAAAGTCAACATTCAGAAAACTAAGATCATGGCATCCGGTCCCATCACTTCATGGGAAATAGATGGGGAAACATTGGAGACAGTGCCAGACTTTATTTTTTGGGCTCCAAAATCACTGCAGATGGTGATTAAAACCATCTTACTCCTTGGAAGGGAAGTTATGACCAACCTAGATAGCATATTCAAAAGCTGAGATATTACTTTGCCAACAAAGGTCTGTCTAGTAAAGCTTATGGTTTTTCCAGTGGTCATGTATGGATGTCAGAGTTGGACTGTGAAGAAAGCTGAGTACCGAAGAATTGATGCTTTTGAACTGTGGTGTTGGAGAAGACTCTGAGAGTCCCTTGGACTGCAAAGAGATCCAACGAGTCCATCCTATAGGAGATCAGTCCTGGATGTTCATTGGAAGGACTGATGCTAAAGCTGAAACTCCAATACTTTGGCCACCTCATGCAAAGAGTTGACTCACTGGAAAAGACCCTGATGCTGGGAGGGATTGGGGGCAGGAGGAGAAGGGGACTACAGAGAATGAGATGGCTGGATGGCATCACTGACTCGATGGATGTGAGTTTGAGTAAACTCTGGGAGTTGGTGATGGACAGGGAGGCCTGGCGTCCTGCGATTCATGGGGTTGCAAAAAGTCAGACACGACTGAGCAACTGAACTGAACTCAACTGAACGGAAGGGAAGTAGAACAGTTATTATGTGTCTAACAGCATGGAACATACTGCTTTGTATAAAATGCTTATTATCCAGAATATAAAGGATGTTGGCAAAGTTACTACCTGAGGGAACACAAGCAATTCATTAAAAAGATTCATTTTTCATACTATTGAAGGTCTTCAGTGGAAGATTCACGGTAGAAAGAATAATTTAAGATGAGGCAGACCCGTGCTACAATTCTTGATGCCTTTTATATGATATATGAAATTTTGCCAGTTACTGAACTCTTCTTGATCTCTGATTCCTCAAATATAAAATAAGAATAAATAGAATTACATAGGTGATTGAAAACAAACTAAAGTATTGCCCGGGGAGAAAGTAATTCATAGATAACTGCCTTTTGATGTGATAGATGACACTGATTAAGTCTTAATTTGATATGAACTTGTATTCCTAGGATAAACTTTTTAGATCATAATGCATTATTCTTTTTATATATTGCTGGATTTTATTTGATATTATTTTGTTAAGAATTTTTGCATCTATATTTATGAAGAATATCAGTCTGTAGTTTTCATATGTTGTCTTTGCCTGGCCTGGTTATCAGTGTAATATTGGCTTCATAACATAAATATCACAAATTAGTTTCTATAGAAGCTTTGTCAGGATTGGCAGAGTTTCTTCTTTAAGTAATAGACTTCACCAGTGAAGCTCTCTGAACCTTTTTTTTTGTGGGGGGAAGAAGATTTTAAATAGCCAATGCTGTTTATTTAATTGATAGAGTAGGATTCAATTTTTTTATTTTTCTTGAGTTAATATTTGTAATATTGTATTGAACTTATTTTCCCATAAAGTAAAGCTTTTTTTTTGGCATGAAGTGTTTATAATATTCCCTTTCTTTTTTAATATCTGGAGTCTCTATATTGATATCCTCTTTTTCATTCCTAATATTGGTAATGTGTATTTCATTCATTTCTTCTTCTTTTAGCTAAACTTTAGCTACATAAATATTTATTCTAGCTAAAGATTTCTCAGTTTTAGTGATCTTCTGAAAGATTTACCTTCTACTTTAAATGACTTCTTTTATCTTTAATCCTTTCTTTTCCATACTTCAAGTTCACTTTTTTTTTTTTTGGTCATCTGAATGCTGCTATTAAATTTATCTAGTGAATTTTTACCTTTTGTTATTATATTTTCAGCTTTACAATTCCTACTGGATCTTTTAAAATTTTCTCTTGAGATCCCTATTTGCTTCTTATTATTAGCTCATTTTCTTTAATTCCTTGGACATTTTAAGAACAATTTTGGAACATATTTATAGTGACTGCTTTGAAATATTTGTTTTAGCTAGCACATGTGATTCTTTTTCTGATTATATATCACATTATTAATTTATCCACACGTCTAGTCATTTCTGGTTGAAAGCTGGAGATTAGATGATACATTGTGGCGACTCTTACTTCTGTCTTATTCTTCTGAGAGCTGCTGTTTTTATGCTTGTTTTTCCTGCTGTTGTTCAGTCACTCAGTTGTATCCAACTCTTTGCGACCCCATGATTACAGTGCACCAGGCTTCCCTGTCCTTCACTGTCTCTTGGAGTTTGCTCAAACTCATGTCCATTGAGTCAGTGATGATATCCAACCATCTCATTCTCTGTCATCCTCTTCTCCTCCAACCTACTGTCTCTCCCAGCATCAGGTCTTTTCCAATGAGTCAGCTCTTCCCATCTGGTGTCCGGATTATTGGAGCTTCAACTTCAGCATCGGTCCTTTCAATGAATGCTTGTTTTAGTAGTCGATTAACTTTCCTGGTCTCCAAATGTAAAATCCTTTACCTCTGTGATGGATTTACACTGTGATCTTTGCTCAATTTTCTTTAGCTTTTGTCCATACAGGTCTAATCTGTGTCTGTGTAGTTCAGCAGTCAGCCAGTGATTTGGACAGAGACTATTCTCAGACACCAAAAGCCAATACTTCTTTTATCCTGTGCCCTCATGAGCTGTGGAGTGAGGAATACATTTAAGACACAGCAAATTTTCACATTTCTCCAAGGCTTGCATGCATAGTTTAGAAGTCATCCAGGGATATGTGTAGAGCTTATCTCAGCTTTCCTATGATTATCTTGATTCCAAACTCCTCTTTGGTTTCTAGTTGCTGTGCTTTAGCCTTAAACCAAATTTCTACCTCTGGGCAAGTGGGGCTGTAGCTTTCATCCTCTGAGTTGGAAATGGGAACAATCTAGCATGGAAAGATCATAAATTCACCTTTCTTAACCAATGAAATAGTCATTTTTCATGAATAAACACCTCTCCATTTGTGGCCTGCCTTTGGTCATTTTTAGTTCTTGAAGTGATTATTTTGAATAATTTCAATCCATTTTATACTTGTTTTCTGTTTAAGGGAATGAGCTATTCTTTCATGATTTCATTGCTGGAAGGAGAGTTCTGATTTTTCTCTTTAATATTATACCATTTTAAAAGTAGCTAGTCAGTGCTGGGCATATGTATGCTTAGTTGCTTAGTCATGTCCAACACTTTGTGACCCCATTGACTGTAGCCTCCCAGGTAGCAGGGATTTAATTAATGTTAACTCCTTTAATTTTAACAGGAAGCACTGAATATGGCTATATGGTTAAAAAAAGACAACCTTCAGATAAGGAACAAAGGTATAACACTGCTATTTTGGAGATAAGTAATGGAATGCTGCCATCAAAAAAGCCTTGGATTTTTTAATAAGGAGGTTGAAAGCAACTTATGCGAAGAGTTGACTCATTGGAAAAGACCCTGATGCTGGGAGGGATTGGGGGCAGGAGGAGAAGGGGACGACCGAGGATGGGATGGCTGGATGGCATCACGGACTCGATGGACGTGAGTCTGAGTGAACTCCGGGAGTTGGTGATGGACAGGGAGGCCTGGCGTGCTGCAATTCATGGGGTCGCAAAGAGTCGGACACGACTGCGCGACTGAACTGAACTGAACTGAACTGAAAGCAACTGATCAAATATCATCAAAATGTTTACTAAAGTGGGTATTGACAAAAGTTATTTGTTGAGATGTCAGTAACAAAAATTCTAGTGAAATTTTCTGTTATTTTATAGTCCTGCTCTTTGGCCAACTCTGTATAATTTATGAAGTGGAACTTAATTAACCTCTTTTGAATATGATGTCCTATTCCTGAGAATGAAGTTGTGCTGAATTTTAAGACATTGTCACTTGTGTAGCCAAGCTTTAAGAAGATTTTGTTTCTGAAGATTCTGAGTCTCTGAAACATTTTCTATTCAGTATTACAAAATACTTATTATTCAGTAAGACACAAAGCAAATTAAAACTAAGGGGTCCTTAGAAACAAATTACTTACACAAAGGGCATTAAGATACTTAAGACAGAAATTTCAGCCAAAGAAACATATGAATTAACAAAAGTCATTAAAGATAAAAAAGAAGATGAAGAAAACAACAGAGATGGCTCATGTTACTGCCTTATGTGGCCACTGAGACAAATTTATAAAATTAAGTAACTTGCACAGTGTAAAAGTATCATCCTTCAGAATCATCTGTTCTTACCATCTTCTTAGTAGTAGAGAGAAAAACTAATATGCAAGATGTCTTCTATAATGGTTAAATTTCAGAATAATGTAAATGCTGGCTAAAAAATCATGTAGGGTGATCAAACCTTGTAACTTTACCAATATTTCCCAGTTGGACATTACTGTTGACCATTAAAACCATTGAAAATTTATTTTTATATATTTGGTCATGTCAATGATTAGTTCAATTTATTAAAAAAATTCTGAAATGAAGGAGAAAGTGCCTGGAGAGAGACAGAGAAGGAAAAGAGAAAGAGAATGATCAATGGGAATACAAAGAGGCAAATGAATATGAAAATAATATTTAAATTACTTTTTACCTGGCAAAATGTAATAAAAAACTAACCATAAAGTAAGAAAAACAATCTACTCTTAAGAAAATTCTTTTAAAAAATTATACCTTCCAATCTGTTATTTATTCTTCTGCAACATTTTATTTTTGTATTAACTCAAACAGATAAGCTGAAGTGCACAATGTTTTATGAAAGAAATGTAATGAATGACTTTGTCTCATTTATCTGACAATACCGTTTTAATTAATAAAATCCCTATCACTTTCCATAGCTCTAATTAGTTTGTTTCTGAGATTGCTGCTCAGCAGGTTCCTGTGCATCTTCTTTCAGCGTAATTTTGTGCATTTGCTGCCTGTCCGTATAATGATCTTTAATTAGTGCTTCCTGGGTGGCAAAGTTATTGATGAAATTTTTTACAATTCTGTGAAACTTGAGTTTATTGTTTCAAGTTTTCATCTTTCCTTGTTGTTCTAAAGCCAAAGCCAATGATTTCTTCTAACATTATAAGTACATTGCTCCAACTGTTCCTAAATCTGGAAATTTGAAAAAGACAATTCATCTAATTCATCTACAGGATTAATAAAAATAAGATCAATTTGGTTAAACTTTTTGTTTGTTACACACAAAAACAAAAATTCTGAAAACAAAAACATCAGTTTACATTGTCATTTAGCATATTTGCTCAGGGCTTAATTTTCAAAAAAAAGTCATAAACGTAGTTTTAGGAAAACAGAATTCTCCATCAAATCTTTATATTAAATATAAAGATTTATTCTGAATATGGATGAAGTTTTCTTACAAGTAGTATATGATAAAGCCCAAGTAAATCTAGCAATCAGCAAACTAAAATGGACTGGGAGGGGTGAACTTAACTGAGATGACCGGTATATCTACTACGGTGGGCAGGAATCCCTTAGAAGAAATGGAGTAGCCATCACAGTCAAAAAAAGAGTCCAAAATGCAGTATTTGAATGCAATCTCAAAATCAGCAGAATGATCTCTGTTCATTTCCAGGGCAAGCCATTCAATATCATGGTAATCCAAGTCTGTGCCCCAACCAGTAATGCTGAAGAAGCTGGAGTTGAACAGTTCTATGAAGACCTACAAGACCTTTTAGAACTAAAACCCCCAAAAGATGTCTTTTTCATTATAGGGGACAGGAATGCAAAAGTAGGAAGTCAAGAAACACCTAGAGTAACAGGCAAATTTAGAATTAGTAGTACAGAATGAAGCAGGGCAAAGGCTAATAGAGTTTTGCCAGGAGAATGCACTGGTCATATCAAACACCCTTATCCAACAGCTCAAGAGATGACTCTACACATAGACATCACCAGATAGTCAATACTGAAATCAGATTGATTATATTCTTTGTATTCAAAAATGGAGAAGCTCAATACAGTCAGCAAAAAGAAGACCAGGAGCTGACTGTGGCTCAGATCATGAACTCCTTATTTACAAATTCAGACTTAAATTGTAGAAGGTAGGGAAAACCACTAGACCATTCAGGTATGACCTAAATCAAATCCCTTATGATTATACAGTGGAAGTGAGAAATAGATTTAAGGGACTAGATCTGATAGAGAGAGTGCCTGATGAATATGGATGGAGGTTCATGATATTGTAAAAGAGACAGGGATCAAGACCATCCCCATGGAAAAGAAATGCAAAAAAGCAAAATGGCTGTCTGGGGAGGCCTTACAAATAGCTGTGAAAAGAAGAGAAGCAAAAAAGCAAAGGAGAAAAGGAAAGATATAAGCATCTGAATGCAGAGTTCCAAAGAAGAGCAAGGAGAGATAAGGAAGCATTCCTCAGCAATCAATGCAAAGAAATAGAGGAAAACAACAGAATAGGAAAGACTAGAGATCTCTTCAAGAAAATTAGAGATACCAAGGCACATTTCATGCAAAGATGGGTTCAATAAAGGACATAAACTATATGGACCTAATAGAAGCAGAAGATATTAAAAAGAGGTGGCAAGAATATACAGAAGAACTGTACAGAAAAGATCTTCATGACCAAGATAATCACGATGGTGTGATCCCTCACCTAGGATGTCTGGAATGTCTAGACATCCTGGAATGTGAAGTCAAGTGGGCCTTAGGAAGCACCTCTACAAACAAAGCTAGTGGAGGTGATGGAATTCCAGCTGAAGTATTTCAAATCCTAAAAGATGATGCTGTGAAAGTGCTACACTCAAAATGTCAGCAAGTGTGGAAAACTCAGCAATGGCCACAGAACTGGAAAAGGTCAGTTTTCATCTGAATCCCTAAGAAAGGCAATGCCAAAGAATGCTCAAACTACCACACAATTGCACTCATCTCACATGCTAGTAAAGTAATGCTTAAGCCAGGCTTCAAAAGTGCATGAACTGTGAACTTCCAAAAGTTCACGCTGGATTTAGAAAAGGCGGAGGGACCAGAGATCAAATTGCCAATATTTGCTGGATCATTGAAAAAGCATGAGAGTTTCAGTAAAACATCTACTTCTGCTTTATTGACTATGCCAAAGCCTTTGACTGTGTGGATCACAATAAACTGTGGATCAGTTCTAATGAGGTGGATGAACCTGGAGCTGATTATACAGAGTGAAGTAAGCCAGAAAGAAAAACACCAATACAGTATACTTACACATATATATGGAATTTAGAATGATGGTAATGATAAACCTGTACGCAAGACAGCAAAAGAGACACAGATGTATAGAACAGCCTTTTGGACTCTGTGGGAGAGGGAGAGGGTGGGATGGGTTGGCAGAGTGGCAGTGTAACATGTGTGATATCATAAGTGAAATGAATCGCCAGTCTAGGTTTGATGCAGAGACTGATGCACGGGGATAATCCAGAGAGAGGGTGTGGGGCAGGAGGGGGGAGGTGGGGGTCGGGATTGGGAGTTCATGTACACTCACGGCTGATTCATGTCGATGTGTAGCAAAACGAATACAGTATTGTAAAGCAAAACAAACTAAAAAATAAAAATTAATTAAAGAAAAAAAAAAATAAACTGTGGAAAATTCTGAGAGAGATGGGAATACCAGGCCACCTGATCTGCCTCTTGAGAAACCTGCATGCAGGTCAGGAAGCAACAGTTAGAACTGGATATGGAATAACAGACTGGTTCCAAATAAGAAAAGGAGTATGCCAAGGCTGTATATTGTCACTCTGCTTATTTAACTTATATGCAGAATACATCATGAGAAACGCTGGGCTGGAGGAATCACAGGCTGGAATCAAGATTGTCAGGAGAAATACCAATAACCTCAGATATGCAGATGACACCACCCTTATGGCAGAAAGTAAAGGAGAACTAAAGAGTCTCTTGATGAAATTGAAAGAGGGGAGTGAAAAAGTTGGCTTAAATCTCAACATTCAGAAAACGAAGATCATGGCATCCGGTCCCATCACTTGATGGCAAATAGATGGGGAAACGGTGGAAATAGTGACAGACTTTATTTTTTGGGGCTCCAAAATCACTGCAGATGGTTACTACAGCCATGAAATTAAAAGACACTTACTCCTTGGAAGGAAAGTTATGACCAACCTAGATAGCATATTCAAAAGCAGAGACATTACTTTGCTGACTAAGTTCCGTCTAGTCAAGGCTATGGTTTTTCCTGTGGTCATGTATGGCTGTGAGAGTTGGACTGTGAAGAAGGCTGAGCACCATAGAATTGATGCTTTTGAAGTGTGGTGTTGGAGAAGACTCTTGAGAGTCCTTTGGACTGCAAGGAGATCCAACCAATCCATCCTAAAGGAGATCAGTCCTGAGTGTTCTTTGGAATGACTAATGTTTAAGTTGAAACTCCAATATTTTGGCCATCTGATGCAGAGAGCTGACTCATTGGAAAAGACCCTGATGCTGGGAGGGATTGGGGGCAGTAGGAGAAGGGGACAGCAGAGGATGAGATGGTTGGATGGCATCACTGAGTCAATGAACATGAGTTTGAGTAAACTCCGGGAGTTGGTGATGGACATGGAGGCCTAGCATACTGCAGTCCATGGGGTCAAAAGGGTCAGACACGACTGTGTGTCTGATCTGAACTGAACAAAGATTTAAAAAATAAAAATCAAGACATTTCATTTCTGAGTTTTTCTGCATTTTCTGTAGTGAAACCAGGATTTAGCATCCTGAAAATAAAACATCATTCTTCAAGTTTTCTTATATGTTGAATGATTCATTGTCCCTTTTGAATCTGGCATTTGAGTGACATGATTTGGAGTCAGACATGCATTTTGAAGCATAAGGCTATAGTAGAAAAAAAGTAAATGAGATATAAATGTGCTTTAGAAACAACTCACTCTCTAGGGACTTCTCCACAGATCTTAAAAATGTATAATTTTCCTCCTATAGACACATAAAGGAACATCTTCAAATCTAATATCACATCTATGTCTAAAAATGTGCCATTTGTAGAGAAAAGATATTTTAATTAGATGTGTTATTGCTTATATATTTACTTTGTCTCTTCCCTCACCACATTCTAAGTGGAATTAAATTACACTACCTAATGTTGCAAATTTAAATATATATAGCTTTAAAGCATTTAAAATGGACCACAAGAGTTTTTAAATTTCTGGATATCCACCTGGTCATTAACATGTAAATCACTGTCTTAATTAGAATAGAATATAATGAAACATTTTTCAATACACTCTTAAAAGTTTTTTTAGTGGGGGGAGGGGAAAGGATAATAAAATCATCAACTAGATTTGTGTTTCAGTTTCTGGTGGCTTTCAAAACTGCCACCTTCCCTCTCCCCAGCCCTTTCTCTTTCTCTCTGTGTCTGCCTGTTTCTGTCTCTCTGTCTCTCTCTTACACGCACACAGACACACACACACACCTTTTCTCTCTTAATCTTCAGACAGCTAAAAAAGAGAACTGAGAGATAGGATCAAATGTTCTCCATGCTTAACCTATAAAACTAACACAAGCTATTGATGACTTTGTCTATCGTATCTAAAACTGGGTTGAATAGAGCAATGTATTACTAATTGCTCGATAGAAGAATAATGACCTAACACAAAAGGGGGTTTCTTGTAGCAAATTCCCCAGTTTGCACTAGCTGTCATTCACTAGTTAAGCTGCTTTTAATTCCTAAGTGTGAAAGTGTTAGTTGTCATTCCCTTTTCAAGGGGATCTTCCCAACCGACCCAAGGATCGAACCCACGACTCCTGCATTGTAGGCAGATTGTTCTCCACTGAGCCATGAGGGCTTCATTCCTAGTTTTAACACAAATTCAGCCCAAGGAACTTCTTCTGCAGTCTTGCTCCTTAGGCCTTGAAGCTAGCTCTCCTGGGCTGCTTTTGGTACATTTCTATCCAAACTCATCTGACTTGGCTATAGTCGCCTAGGTACAAAGGCCCTCAAACTACAGGAGTCACTTAATTTCTTCGTCATGTCTAGTAGTAGTTAATAATGATTGAGCACCTAATGTGCCAGACATGGAGCTAAGAACTATACTAGTTTTACTTCATTTAATCCTGTCACTGCCCCATGAGGTGTCCATGTTTACCACTGATGAGGAAAATGATGCCTGGGATACTTGCTAGAGAGTCATCTAAGTGGTATGTGTCAGAGTCAAGACTCAGATTCAGATTAAACTGAATCCCAAACCTGTGCTGTTAACTACCACTCATTACTGCCTCCATTCATGGCCATAGTATCAGAAAATAAAGCTCCTCCATTCTAAATAAAAATGAAGACAATTTAATGTATTCTACTCATGACTTTTCAGAATGTCTCGCTCCAGTGATAGATTCTCCAACATACAGACCCATCTAATCCATTTCATCACCACATTGCTGTCTGTCATTTGGTGAATCATCTACTTCCTCTTCCTTACAACTTTCTTCACTTCAAAGCCCCAACTTTTTGTTCAGAAACTCTCTGCAAAGTAGCTAACTCCAGATTCTACCCCCTGCAGATCATCCATTTTTCTCAAGGCTGCCTAGTCTGACATTGCCTTTCTTTGCTTCTTATCCTTGGGCTGTTTTATACCTAGAGACTAAAGATCAAAGTTATGGACTGTTCCTTGATCTTCCTCTGTAGGTTTCTGTTTCAGCCTGAGTAGGGTTATTGGCAAAAGAAAAATGATCAGTTACTTAAAGACATTTAAGGCAACTCATGAAAAGAAAGAGAGGTAATTGAAATATTATAGTACTAAATTTAATGAATAATTATACATCACTGATTTTAATACCAGAAAGGTAACAAAAGATCATGTAACCTTAGCACCTTCTTTTATAAATGATGAATCTGAAGTCCAGAGGGAGAAACAAACTTATATAAGATTTCTGGGCTAGTTAATGCTGCTGCTGCTGCTAAGTCGCTTCAGTCGTCTCCGACTCTGTGCGACCCCAAAGACGGCAGCCCACCGTCCCTGGGATTCTCCAGGCAAGAACACTGGAGTGGGTTGCCATTTCCTTCTCCAATGCATGAAAGTGAAAAGTGAAAGTGAAGTCGCTCAGTCGTGTCCGACTCAGCGATCCATGGACTGCAGCCTACTAGGCTCCTCCATCCATGGGATTTTCCAGGCAAGAGTACTGGAGTGGGGTGCCATTGCCTTCTCCAGTTAATGCTAGTTAGTGGCAAATCTGAAGCAAACTTCCTAAATTCAAACATCCTTTCAGTAATCACACACTGTATTCTTACTTCCATTGATTTGGTGACATTTATGTATCTAGCCATCCAATCTGTAACTAAAATTCAGGGCGTGTTTATCAAAGATGTGCTGAATGCAAGGTAATGTACTAGAGCTTGTAAGGGACAGATATAAGTATAACAAGATGTTTATTCTTAATGACTTTGCAACTGCATCTAATCAAAAGCAGACACATGTGAGTAACCTTATTGCAAATCTTGATATATTAATTCACTGTGTGGGTCAATAAATGAATTCACTGATATGAAAAGAAAAACAGTACATACTTTGCATGGCACAACTATTTTGACTAAGTAATTGCTCATCTAGTTTGTAAAGTCTAAAGAAAGGAAAAACTGGATAGGAAGTAAACAGTAGAGGACCTCAAAAGTGTTGCTGGTCTCAGAGCTCATTTGGAAAAGGGTATGATTTAGGCTGACCATCATGGACTTGAGACCAGTTTGAATCCACAGGAGTGGGTGGAAATAGGCAAAGCTAAGGCCATAGCACTATTCAAAAAATTCATTATGAAATCAGGCAAGGGAGTATATACTGGAGCCAGATAACCAGGAAACAGATTGTTGTTGTTTTTGTTCATAAACCATGCCCTTAGTAGAGATTAAAAATAGGAAACAAAAAGAGAAAGTGACTTAGTCTGATATATTTATTCCTTGAAATTTTCAGGTGAAAGAGAGTAGCTTCAGTACCGCTGCCTTTGAGTGTTTTGTAGCAGAATTATTATTTTCAAATATCTTTGAAAGTTGTGCTAAGGACTAAATTCATTGTTTTATGTGAATCAACAACTTATCTGTAATTGAATGCTTATTAGAAAGAGTTGAAATGGATTACCGGGGAACTCCTATTGGTGTAAAAACTTAGAAGGTTGAAGGTGGGTATCAGTCTCCTAATGATTATGCATTAACATAATAAGCTATTCCATCAAGATGGTATGAACTAATACAAAAACAGGTTCAATGATATGCCTATCTGACAAGGTAGAGTGATTTTTTGTTATTTCAAAATGAATGATTTAAAGATTTTTCTTAGGATCTGTAGTTTTCCTTTTATCAATGAGGTCAAAACATGTTTTTGAAATGTTTTAGAAGTAATCATTCGTATATACCTACTTTAAACAAAATTTTGAGAAGTAAGCAAATGTTTGATTAGTTTAATTAACTATTTAATGTATTTATGGTAGAATGTTAGACTAAAAACAGTTTCAAATTTTCTATTGTTCTGCATAAGTTAAGATTTTAAGGTCCTATTCTGTAGAAATTTTAGGTTTCACCTGACCTAGAAGTTCTTATCTGTTTATGGTTCTGGACACTTAAAAACATGATAAAAACATGATCTGCTCCTGCATTAGGAAGAATAGATGTAGAAGCCCATAGACGACAACAGGCTTAGGTCTCAAGGTTTCTGAAATGTTATTTGATTCCAGATTGAGAGCTTCTTTCGAAGAATTCTTTCACCCAGGACAAAAAGCTATGCCTGTGCTAAAGAAAAGGGGAAAATCAAATATGCTGACCTGATTACTTTGCTCAAAATGAAATATAGTAGTTAGGCCTGACTTAATTAAAAGTCAATTCAACTATAAGTTGGTAATGATTTCTCATATACACGGTTGTATTCATAAGGATAATCTATTCTTATGCTATGAAAGTAACTGAACGTAGTGGTTTGATGGGAGAGATTTACTTCACATTCACACTATACCAGATAAAGAGGCTTAGTCAGAGATCCCAGGGTATGGCAACTCTGTTATCTTACAGTTACAACATCAGCTGGACACACAGCTTCCTGGCTCAGGGCAGTGAGGAAAGAGAAACTGGAGAATTGCACATAGATGTTCTTCATTGTCTCAGCCAAGAAGTGACAGTATCACTTCCGATCACATTTTATTAGTTATAAATATTCACATGAGCAGCCACAACTGCAAAGGTTTATGGAAATGTAACTCTGCAGTGTTCCCAGTAAAGAGAATAGCTGATATAATTATACATTAGAAGTCCCAAACAGTGCTGCTAGAAACTAAAGGGATTGCTGTTTCCACTCTCAAGGTATCTACCTAAGAGAATAAGTACAAGGAAATGGATACTACCAAGTTTAGCAGTTGAGGATTACAAAAACAACAAGAAAAATAACAAAGCACGGAGTGAATATATATTATGGGAGAAATCACAGAAGAAATTGAATAGAATATTATTGGGAAAATTGAACTGTATCAATGAGATTGGCACTTTTGGTTCCTGAGTAAAGCTGATACTGATGAACTCTGACCTTTCAACTCAGGAGAAAGAAAAATTCTTTTCTTGGGTCATCTCTGAATTGGTGACATTAAAATTCAAACTTTCCCTATTGTTATGCTTAAGATGTCAGGCTTTGAGGGAATCAAAAATTACAATGCCCAAGATGACAAGATTTTTTTCTCTTATTATTTTTTCTGGTGTTGTTAATTTATTAAAACAATGTTCTACAAAATGCACAAACCCTGAAAGATGTATCACCACATCAACATTCAGCAGTATGCTGTGAATTTGCAATTTTTGCTGTTACACATGTTTTAGCATTAGACTTCTTAATGAATCCAATGAATAACAAATAAATGCTAAGAAAGAAAAGTGCCTACCATTTAAGGAATAATCCATTATATTTATTCCAGTTTTCTGAATGTGGCAGGGAGAAATCTCTCCACAGACCACACACATACATGTGCTCTTGGAAGAGTCAGTAAGTACAGTTACTTCCCATGTAGCTAGGAATCAGGTGTCCAGTGGTTCAGCAGTCTTGAGCATATGTATGAAGTGTGTAGAAATGACCTCCAGGTGGTGAGGTTAGTTATCACAAGTTCACATACTATTCCATGGTGCTCTGTAGAGTAAGTTCTGGAGTTCCTCCTATAATCTTAGAAGCTACATATAAAATAAACTTTCATTTTCAAGTTTAGTCCTTTCTACAGTTCAGTTCACTCACTAAGTCGTGTCCGATGCTTTACGACTCCATGGACTGCAGCACACCAGGTCTCCCTGTCCATCACCAACTCCCAAAGCTTGCTCAAACCCATGTCCATTCAATCAGAGATGCCAGCTAACCATCTCATCCTCTGTCGTCCCCTTCTCCTGCCTTCAATCTTTCCAGCATCAGGGTCTTTTCCAATGAGTCAGTTCTTCCCACCAGGTGCCAAAGTATTGGAGTTTCAGCTTCAGCATCAGTCCTTCCAAGTCCTTCCAGGACTGATTTCCTTTAGGACAGACTGGTTGGATCTCCTTGCAGTCCAACGGACTCTCAAGAGTCTTTTCCAACACCACAGTTCAAAAGCATCAATTCTTTGGCGCTCAGCCTTCTTTATGGTCCAACTCTATAATTCACAGCAAAAAGAAGGCCAACTGAAGAATGAGATGCAGTGAGAAAATGATGCTGGAGTCTAACACAATGACAAGCAGAACAGTGGAAGAGCTGCAGTTAGTTGAGAAAGGTCTTTCAGTGATTTTGAAAGTAACACCAGAAAGCTAACTCAAACCAGATAAAACAATTTACTGAATTGTGTAATTGGAGAGACCTCATGGGCGGAGGAGCCTGGTAGGCTGCCGTCCATGGGATCGCGAAGAGTAGGACACGACCGAGCGACTTCACTTTCACTTTTCACTTTCATGCATTGGAGAAGGACATGGCAGCCCACTCCAGGGTTCTTGCCTGGAGAATCCCAGGGACGGGGGAGCCTGGTGGGCTGCCGTCTATGGGGTCGCACAGAGTCGGACACGACTGAAGTGACTTAGCAGCTGGTAGGGTAGCCTTCAGTCATATTCAATCAGATGTCAATTCTATAGCCCTACCAGCGCCATGATACTGTATTTGGTTTCATCCTCTGCTTTTCAGAGTTCAGAAATTTGGTGTCAATGATCTGTTTCTTCATTCACATTCAGTGCGTATGGGGAATTTGTTTCTGATTTTGCTACATCTGAATCAGTCAGTGTTTTTGGTCAGGATATTGGCAAGTCCCTGGAGAAGGAAATGGCAACTCACTCAGTATTCTTGCCTGGACAATCCCATGGACAGAGGAGCCTGGCAGGCTACATTTATGGGGTCACAAAGAGTTGGACACGACTGACTGAGCACTTGTATTGGCAAGTCCTGACTCTGTCATGCCGAAACAAGGGCTGTGGAATTACCCTGACTAGACATCCCCCTGAAACTGCAAGAAAAGTCAAAGTCAGCCCCTTCTGCTAAATCACATGACTGCTTTTCAAAAGAGATATTAGTTCAGTGTTGGGAGAAAACCATAATGTTGACAATGAAAGGACATTATACACTTAAAAAAAAGACATGAGAAGTGATGGAACATGGTTCATGTATGCTGGGTCATTTAACATAGAGAAAAATCTGTTCATTGCAGTAGTTTTTATTCAATACAACAGCATATAATAATTAGCACTTATAATGATGACCTGAAACAGCAGTGTAATGTGAAATTTTATTCTGTATACTCTTTTCAGAGACTGTGTTCTCTTATGTCCTGATGTAAGTTTAACAAGATATAGGAATGATTAACTGACTTTTTAAAAATCCATTTTCAACTACACATTTGACTTTATTTATACGGTAGAGAGAAAGCAAATAGGTTTTGAGAAGAGTCCATGAAGACCCATGGAAAGGGAATTTCCTGGTAGTCCAGTGGGCATGACTCCATGCTTTCATCGCCTCGGGCCCTGGTTCAGTCCCTGGTTAGGGAACTAAAATCCTGAAAGTCACCCTATGGAGAGAGATACTTCACTTTCAGAAAGTCAGTGTATGGACTTATATTCAGAGAATTCTTTTTGAGAAAGCAGACTGGGATGCTGCAATCACAATGCATCACGTTTCTGTACATCCATATAGGTCTCCTGCCACTGAAAAGCATCCAGCTTAATGACACAAAAGCCCTGATATGTTTTCACTGGAAAACTTAACTCTTTTAAGAGAAAACATTAATCACAAATTATTCTGCTTCAAGTAATGCAAAGTCAAGGTTAATGTGGCTTTCAGTTAACATTCTGTTGGGTATGAAAAGAATAGCAGAATGACACAGGTAACAGTGATAGTCAGGTCTTTCTAGGAAACGGATGGTGCCCTCCAGCTGGTTAATTTGCAGGGAGCTAAATGCAGGGAGTTTTCATCAAATGAGGGTCACCTACAAGAGTGGTGAACTCACCCTGGAGCTGATAACAGCAGGAATTACTGATACTTCTACATCTGAAACCCAAGTGGAAAAAGCAGTTACTGGGCATAGAGGGCCCACTGATAGGGCTATGACCTTATACCAGAGCCCCACCCAGCCCCTTGTGAGCTTCTAGGGTTAGGTCCAGGGGAATCAACATCCCTACCACATTCTCTGCCTCCCACATAGAGCTCCTGCCAATCATCTGCTTTTACTGATTCCAACCAAGATCCTGCGGAGAAGAGGGAGGGCATAAACACAAGCATGCGAGACACAGAGCAGGTAGAAGAAAGTGGAGAATGCAATTGACAGCCCAAACAATAGTTATCTAACATAGCAACATTTCTGCTCTTTTTGTAACCTGAGAAAATGGCATTTCAGTTGTTAGGACATTTCGTTTAAGAAGATTCTTCAGTAGTCAGAGCATTCGGTTTAAGAAAAAGAATACTTTGCACATAAAATTTGCTTCAATAAATAATTCAAGTGTTATATCTTAATATTATTACTCTTCACTGGTCTCCAAGCTATTCTAAGTGACCTCATAAGCTTGTCTGGTTCTTGGTGCCTGACAGGATGGTTTTCATAAAGATAAAATCTTTAGACTTCTTGTCCCTTGATGGGTTGTGATAAAAGCAGAATAATTTGCTAGAGTCTAACTAATGGCGTACTCTTATGTGACCTTCAGTGACAAGTCAATGACCTTTAAATGATTCAAACTAATGAGGTGGAGCAGGAAGTGGAGGGGAAACTGACATACTGCAGACCTTTCACAAGACTGACGTCTGTACTCACCCTTGGCAGACTAGAGAGGAAATCTCAAATGTAGGTGATCACAATATATAATATAGAATAATGATATTTTAAGAGCTAGTGACACCCACTCTATAAAGATTTAAGACCTATTTGAATAAATAAGGAAATGGACTGACGTTAATGTATATGTGACTTTTCATCACATCATGTAGGGAGGGAGAGAGCTCATTATTATCAAACTGGCAGTGGTGATATGAAGCCGCTTCAAAGAATCAGCTGATAAAGGGGACACTAACATCCTCTCTGCATCTATCCAGTTCTCCAAATGCTTCCCACAGCACCTGTATCAGTGTACTTAAAAGAATGATTTCTATGTGAACAGAAGAATCAGTGTGCCATAAGGTCTAGTGGAAACTTCTCCATATGGTTCCAGTGAATATAATTATTCTCTGAGACATCATGAGAATTTCCAAAACAATGCTTCAACACATACGATATTACTAGGGAAACTGGAACTTCTCTGAAGCCATGTTAAGAAATCCAGAGTAAATATAGTGAAAAACATATTTTTATTAATTTCAGGAACTATGGAAAACAAGACTATTTTAGGTCACACCACAAAAAATCAATAAAAATGGTCTTTGAAAAATTTGAGAAGATGCTCAACTTCAGTTATAATAAGTGAAACACAAATTAAAGCTATACTGAAACAATTATTTCTCATTTCTCATGGCAAAAATTCAAACGTTCAATAACATAGTCTACTGGTGAGTCTTTGAGGAAATGATACTTGTATATTGCTGATAATGTAAAATGGTACAGCATCTATAGAAGAGAATTTGAAAACATCTACCAAAAATTATAAATGAATTTATTTTGTGACTCCGAATGCCAGATCTAGGAATGTCCCTTGAAGATGCTCTCCCATAATTATGTGCAGTATTGTTCATTTGGCAGTATTTGTATTATTTGTGATAGAAAAATATTGAAAACAACTGTTCAAGCAGAGGAGATATAGATTATTTACTGAATAATAATCTAAGGTAGAGCTATACAATGGAGAACTTCATTGCTGAAAAATATTAGACATTCTGTGTAAATTAGTACGGAGGGATTTTGATTTCTCAACTCCGTTGTTAAGTTAAAAAAAATCAGAATTCAAGAGTCATGTTACTTTTTGCATGTGAAAGGTGAAACACCAATATTGCTTATTTAGAAAAGAAAAACTTAGGAAAGGTAAACTGTTGAAAATGACATCTATGGGGAGTGGGTAGGACTAGGATAAAAGGGATAAGGATGGTGGTAAGATGTCCTTGATCATGTTTTTAGATAGTTTTGACACTTGAACCATGTAAATATACCCTTAATAATTACACTAAAAAGTGAAAAAAGTACCTGAAATTGAATATTAAAAAAAATAAATCTAACTATATCTGATTGATATATAACTACTTAGCAAAAATAATTCAAGTAACTTTTGATCATAGTATTTTTATCTGTGATAATTAGTGCCTGAAGATATAAAGAATTACAAACAGCTCTTGAAACCTCTTTATTCATCTTAGTTTTGTGATGAGACTGATGTTATGAAACCATTTTGTTTGTATTGGACAGAACAAGTAAGGAAATATGTTGATATCTTTGGAAATAGGTGTCTCATTTGGTAAAGAAAGTTACAAATATAAAATGGGAGAAAGAGGGAAAGAACTCTGTGGTCTTGAATTTGAATTGGTAAAATTAGTATAAGCTCATTATATAATAAACATAGATATCAAGGAAATGCTCAAGGACTAGTTGAAAAAAAAATACAGACATAACACCCAACTTGCAGGGGAAATCACCGATCAAATTTAGAATAATTTGAGCATTGAGAAGTATAATGATGGCAATAGATTGTAAATAGATTACAACTTATTAAATAAAAAAAGAATCCAGATGGATAAACAATATAGTCCTATTGTATAGCACAGGGAACGATATTCAATATCCTATGATAAACCATAATGGAAAAGCATATGGGAAAGAATGTGTATATATGTATAACTGAGTCACTTTGGTATACAGCAAAAATTAACACAACACTGTAAATCAACTATGCTTCAGTAAAATAAACTAAGCAGCAACAACAATAAAAACAATCAGAGAAAAAGAATCCAGGAGTCATAGTGATGCTAACAAAGAGGAGACAATATCTCTTCTTCAAAGAAGAATGACAGCTAATGACGGCAGAAGAAATGATAGAATTTAAAAACCACCATTTAAAAAACAACACTCTAATATGTTTCCGGCAAGGATCCTAAACAGATATAAAACTACTGTGTAAAAGTAATTGTGGGGCAGAATATTCACATGGTCTCAGTGTACCAAACAACAAATTTGTAATTCATCCAAGATAGAGATAAGTAACTTTACAATACAGAATTCTGGCAAACATCATTCCAGTGGTCAAACTCAGAGTCAGTCAAATGACTGTTCAATCTAACATCAAATATCTCATGACAATGATGCAAATACTTTTGAACTATTCTCATGTAAACTCTTTACCTTCAATTTCCTCATGTGGAAAAACTAGATAAATCTAGATTGTAGAATTCTATAGGAAAATGGTCCTGAACTCCTCAATATTAATGTTAAATTAGGAAAAAAGATTAGGAAGTGTTTAGGTTAAAGAAGGCTAGAGAAACATGGCAATTTAATGCTATGCACAATTCATGTTTGAATCCTGGATTAAAAATAATAATAAAGCTAGAAACCATAAAATACATTTTGGGAAAATGTATTTTATTTTGGGGAAAATACAGTGAGGAAAATGTACACATTTTCAGTATGTTATACATTGTTTTATAAACACATTTTATTCAATGCATATGGCAAATTATTGTGGTTATTGAGAATAATGGACCTGTTTTTAGGACATATTGAACCATTTAGGAGTGAAGTATGATATATGCAATTTACTTTAAAATGTGTTCACAAAGAAAAGTAGAGAGATAAACTGAAGTAATGAAGGAAAGGAAGAAATTGGGAAAGGAAGGAAAGAAGGAGGGAAGAAAGGAAAAATATGAAAAGTGAAAGTGAAGCTGCTCAGTCGTGTCTGACTGTTTGTTACCCCATGGACTGTAGCCCACCAGGCTCCTTCATCCATGGGATTTTCCAGGCAAGAGTACTGGAGTGGGTTGCCATTTCCTTCTCCAGAAGGAAAAGTATAGCACAATGCTAATATTTGGTAGATCTGGTCTCTGAAAATATAGCACAATCATTGTGGCTTTCTTTTAACTTTTCTCTATGTTAGAAATTTATCAAAACAAAGAGTGCCATTTGCAGCAACATGGATGGACTTGGAGATTACTGCACTTAGTGAAATAAGTCAAAGACAAATACCATATGATATCGCTTATATGTGGAATCTAAAAAAATTGATGTAGATGAACTTATTTACAAATTAGATAGACTCACAGACTTAGAAAACAAACTTATGGTTACCAAAAGGGAAAGGGGGAGTGATAACTTAGGAGTTTAGAATTAAAATATATGCAACTACAACATAAAAAAAAAAAAAAAAACAGATAACCAACCAGGACCTACTGTATAAGCACAGGGAGCTGTACTCTATATCTTGTCATAACCAGTAATGGAAAAGAATGTAAATGTATATGTATATAACTGAACCACTTTCCTATACTTTGGAAACTAACAATACTGCAAATCAACTATATTTCAATAAAAAATTTTTTTTAAAAAGTGGGGGAAAAGGAACACATACACATAAATTGGAGGTCTTTGTTAAGCATTACTACCCATACTTACATTTTCAGTGTGTCATTGACAGAAATGTGGAGGAACAAGTGCTCAAAGAAGCGTGGAGCTTTCATAACAGTGTCTGAAGCCTGGTTCCCAGGATTGGAACCTAGATTCACCATGAAGAAAGGTTAAGATTAAGAATGTAAATGTATATGTATATAACTGAACCACTTTCCTATACTTTGGAAACTAACAATACTGCAAATCAACTATATTTCAATAAAAAATTTTTTTTAAAAAGTGGGGGAAAAGGAACACATACACATAAATTGGAGGTCTTTGTTAAGCATTACTACCCATACTTACATTTTCAGTGTGTCATTGACAGAAATGTGGAGGAACAAGTGCTCAAAGAAGCGTGGAGCTTTCATAACAGTGTCTGAAGCCTGGTTCCCAGGATTGGAACCTAGATTCACCATGAAGAAAGGTTAAGATGCTATTAAGTTCCTTTATTGCTCCTGCTGCTTCCATCAGACCCTATTCCAAACCTTTCTGATGGTAAAGGGTGAATGAGCTCATTAATTATTTGTATCTAAGAACATCTCTTATGTAGGCAGTCTTGTTTACAGAGGTTAGTGCTGTTGGGGATCTTCTGTTGTGTACCTAGAAGGAAGGATGAGGTGAGGTGAAGTCGCTCAGTCGTGTCCGACTCTTTGCGACCCCGTGGACTGTAACCTACTAGGCTTCTCTGTCCATGGGATTCTCCAGGCCAAGAATACTGGAGTGGATTGCCATTTCCTTCTCCAGGGGATCTTCCCAACCCAGGGATCGAACCCAGGTCTCCTGCATTGGAGGCAGACGCTTTAACCTCTGAGCCACGAATGAGAAGGAAGGATATAATCATATAAATGCTTTATTTATTTTTATTTTTAAATGTTTCTATTGGGGTAAAAGTCCCATAATATAAAATATTATATTTTAACCATATTTAACTGTACAGTTCAGTAGCACTAAGTACATTTACATTGTTGTGAAATCCATCTCCTGAGTTTTTTAGCTGCCTAAACTGAAACTCTGAGGCTTCCCTGGTGGCTCAAACAGTAAAGAATTTGCCTGCAGTGTGGGAGACCTGGGTTCGACCCCTGGGTTGGGAAGATCCCCTGGAGGAGGGCATGGCAACCCACTCCAATATTCTTGCCTGGAGAATCCCCATGAACAGAGGAACCTGGTGTGCTGCAGTCCATGGGGTCACAAAGAGTCAGACCCAGCTGAGCGACTGAGCACAGAACAAACTGAAATTCTGTCCCCACTAAATATCAAATCCCCATTTCCCCTCCCTCCACCCCAGACCCTGGCATCTACTGATGTATTTTTTGACTCTATAAATTTGACTATTCTAGGTACCTCGTATAATTAGAATCAAACACTATTTCAGAAAACGAAGATCATGGCATCTGGCCCCATCACATCATGGGAAATAGATGGGGAAACAGTAGAAACAGTGTCAAACTTTGTTTTTTTGGGCTTCAAAATCACTGTAGATGGTGACTGCAGCCATGAAATTAAAAGGCGCTTACTCCTTGGAAGAAAAGTTATGACCAACCTAGATAGTATATTCAAAAGCAGAGACATTACTTTGCCGACTAAGGTCCGTCTAGTCAAGGCTATGGTTTTTCCTGTGGTCATGTATGGATGTGAGAGTTGGACTGTGAAGAAGGCTGAGCGCAGAAGAATTGATGCTTTTGAACTGTGGTGTTGGAGAAGACTCTTGAGAGTCCCTTGGACTGCAAGGAGATCCAACCAGTCCATTCTGAGGGAGATCAACCCTGGGATTTCTTTGGAAGGAATGATACTAAAACTGAAGCTCCAGTACTTTGGCCACCTCATGTGAAGAGTTGACTCACTGGAAAAGACCCTGATGCTGGGAGGGATTGGGGGCAGGAGGAGAAGGGGACGACTGAGGATGAGATGGCTGGATGGCATCATGGACTCAATGGACGTGAGTCTGAGTGAACTCCGGGAGTTGGTGATGGACAGGGAGGCCTGGCGTGCTGCGATTCATGGGGTCGCAAAGAGTCGGACACGACTGCGCGACTGAACTGAACTGAGTGTATACTGGCAGAGAAGGCAATGGCACCCCACTCCAGTACACTTGCTTGGAAAAATCCCACAGATGGAGGAGCCTGGTAGGCTGCAGTCCATGGGGTCACTAAGAGTCGGACATGAATGAATGATTTCACTTTCACGCATTGGAGAAGGAAATGGCACCCCACTCCAGTACTCTTGCCTGGATAATCCCATGGACAGAGGAGCCTGGTAGGCTGCAGTCCATGGGGTCACTAAGAGTCGGATATGAATGAATGATTTCACTTTCACTTTTCACTTTCATGCATTGGAGAAGGAAATGGCAACCCACTCCAGTGTTCTTGCCTGGAGAATCCCAGGGACAGGGCAGCCTAGTGGGCTGCCGTCAATGGGGTCGCACAGAGTCGGACACGACTGAAGTGACTTAGCAGCAGCAGTGTATACTGAAATGCATTTTAATGTTAATTTAATATATGTTTTATAAGGGGGATTAAATTGATGCCAAGGAAATTCAAGCTTCATTTGAAGCTGCAATGTCGGATATGAATGAATGATTTCACTTTCACTTTTCACTTTCATGCATTGGAGAAGGAAATGGCAACCCACTCCAGTGTTCTTGCCTGGAGAATCCCAGGGACAGGGGAGCCTAGTGGGCTGCCGTCAATGGGGTCGCACAGAGTCGGACACGACTGAAGTGACTTAGCAGCAGCAGTGTATACTGAAATGCATTTTAATGTTAATTTAATATATGTTTTATAAGGGGGATTAAATTGATGCCAAGGAAATTCAAGCTTCATTTGAAGCTGCAAGACAGAGGAAGGAACAATCGTTTCAATTAGAAATGGGGGTGAATAAGCTGTGTGTTGAGTGATGAGAAATGTAAATTAAAATGAGCAAGAGTTTTATAACAGCATTACAGCAGTGTGAGCAAAGGTGGAGACATAAAAACACTGTGTCTGTTGAGAATAGTGAGTTATAAACTGAATTCAAAACGCAGAGGGATGGTACAGGGAGGGATGAGGGAGGGGGGTTCAGGATGGGGAACACGTGTATACCTGTGGCAGATTCATATTGATGTATGGCAAAACCAATGCAATATTTAAAGTAATTAACCTCCAATTAAAATAAATAAATTTATATATTTTTAAAAAGGCGTATGAAAGGGCTGGTGTAGCGCACCCTGACTAGGCCTGCTGCAGGTTTCGGAGTGTGTACTTGGGTCACAGCAAGAATTTCCTGCTGGAGAGACATTGAATGAGAAGTTGGAGCTGTCCTTTGCTCATCTCTACCACAGAAAAGGCAGAAAGCCCATGGCTTTGAATGGGGATTTTTTTTTTTCTCTCTCTATCAGGACTGCATTGGACACTGATGTTCTAAACAGTTGAAGATTTTGGGAAGACCAAATGAGCTCTCTCTACTCATCTGTGTCTTTATCTAGTTATACTTGTCACACTGCTTGGTTTCTGATTTAGAGTAAATAAAGTGAAAATAGCCTGTTTGAATCAAAGTCATCATTTTTGCCAACCTTTGTGGTCTGGTGCACCTGAAGCCATTAGGGGTTGAAGCAGCCAGATTCCTTTTCACTGTGGGCCTGAATTTAAAAAACAAACAAACAAACCCCAAAACTCACCCAAACCAACCCAACAGGCAAAGTTTGGAGTAGAAAAATTAACCCTGGGAAAATCTGGGAAAGCCAAAGATTATACAAGACATTCATCCTCAAGCTGATTTTTTTTGGTACAATCCTGTGTTGTGCTCAAAACAAAAATCTGAGAATACTTCTTAAAGAGAAAACAAAGCCCAGCCCCGGCCATACATCTGTGAGTTTTGAAACAAAGGTTTGTTTGTGTGCCTCAATCACTCTCCCCCATGAAAGCAGACACTTACTTGAAAAACTTTTCAGGGAAACACTCTAAACCAACATCCTGGTATAAATTTGCAAAACGCAATACAGGCCTGATTGTTTTTGGAGTGGATGCAGGCCGCATACGAATAGCTCTTTCTGAAACGTAATGTTCTTTGCACGGCTCAGTGGCTAATGTACAATAAATCAACAAAAGAGCGCTTCAATAAAGCCAGTGGGCAGCGGCAAGGCCACTGTTATTTTATCTTTTTACAGTATTTAATTGGAAGGTTTTTCCTGAAACTTTAGCCAGCCTTCAAATTACGAGACTCCATATAAGAAGAGATTGATAAGAGAAAATTTTTTTTCCAGCATTTTTTCCTTACAAGAGAGCAAGTTTTTGCAGAGGGAGAATAAAGTTACAAGTGTCTAGCATTTTGCTGAGGGAGAATGAAATTAGATGCTGAATGGAGCGGATAGGGGAGGCTGGGAAAACGCAGAGTTGGCAGCCCTGCCAGGTCCGTGTAGGGCCCCCACTGTCCTCCTCGCGGGACCAGGTGTCCCCTGCATTCAAATGATACTATTATTCATAGAGGGAGCAGAGTATTAAAACTCCCCCCCCTCAAAAATCATTTGCAACTGAATAAAGATATAATCCTGGAAATATAACTCTCCATTAAGGGTCCCCATTAGCAATACAAGAGCCCCATTGTAAAGGAGTTATGTATATTTATCAAGTTAAAAAAAAAACTTGTCTTAGTGCTTACATGTTAATAGAAAACTTTTATAGCCCTGGTCTCAGAACTAGTTATGCATAAAATGTAAAGCATCTATTATTCTTTGGCAAACTCTCTACCGGTTGACAGTGAATTGCTAATACGGGCACAGGCCCCGGCTGAGGCTGGTGAGTCTTCCTGGCTGGCCCGGGGCTGCGCCAAGTGGGCGAGAAGGGAGGCCTCGCGTTTCAGGGGCTGGACCGGCGGCGGTCCCAGATTGCTTTCTCCAGGGCTGCGCTGAGGTTCCGAGGCTGCTTCTAGTTCGCAGGTGCTGGGCTCCTTCGGAGCGCACGTGGGCGGCCCTGCGTCCATCCCCTCTGTCATTCAGGGTCTCCTGCAAGGCGCGGTGGTACCCGTCTGGTGCCCATGGGACCCTGTGGGGGCCTTGGGGACCTGTGATGGGCCTTGGGCAAAGCTGACTGCCGGCTGCTGCTCTGGGCCCTCAGGAGCCACCTCCCCACCTGCTCTGTGCTGCTCAAGGCTGCAGAGTTCCCCTGAACCCACGCTGGTGATGAAAGGGTCAGGATGGTGTGAAATCTGGAGGAGCAGGTAGGGGAAAAAGAGTGAAAGAGGAGCAGCTCCCCAAGGAGGGTCCCTTTCTTTATTCACAGGTTCTTCTGACTTTTTACACTGGAATGCGATAAATAGCAGAGCAGTGTCGGGAAGGGAACGCCGCCTTCCTGCGTCTGTGACCCACCCTGTTGATGCCCTCAGAGCATCAGGCTGGTTCGGGGTGTCTCAGTGTTCCTCAGGGTGCTTTGCCGCCTCCAGGCGGCGGTCACGCTCGTGGTGGGGGTCTGCAGCCTCTCCAAGCGCTGGGGACTCAAAGGCAGACAGGATGCTCCCAGACCTGGCGACCCTTCAACACCTCCCATCTGAGTGTATCTGGAATGGAAATCCCTTGCACGTGACTCTGTTCTCTGAGATCAGGGTCTTTCGTCCTCCAGCTGTGGTGGTGTCCCCCTAAATGCATGTGTTGAAGTCATAAGACCCAGGATCTGTGAACATGACCTTGTTTGGAAATGGGGTGTCTGCAGAGGACGGGCCCTAGTCCGGCATGACTGTGTCCTGACCGAAAAGAGATGCTTGCACCTAGAGACACAGATGTGGGAAGAGACAGCACGCAGACACCCCCGCTGCAGGATCTGGAGGGCTGGGACCGGGGGCGGTGTCCTGCAGGCAGCGGAGCAGCGGAGGGCAGAGGGCGCAGACAGGGGGCCGCCCTGCCAGCACGCGGACCAGACTCTGGCCTCCGAACTGGGAGAGAATAGAAGTCACCGCGTGTAATAGTCTGCTACTGTAGCCCTAGCAACTAAAGCAGAGATTAATCGTGTCAGGAACCCCAAAGAAAAGGAGCTCATGCAGAAGACCCCCAGCAGCTAACATCCAGGCACTGGCAATGCAGAGCTCTGCTCCTGGAAGCTTCCTTGTGGTATGCGGAGCGTGCTTCCTGCACACGGAACATCCTTGCTGCACAGGGAACATCCTTGCTGTACAGGGAACACCCTTTCTCTACAGGGAACACTCTTACTCTATAGGGAACACCCTTGCTGTACAGGGAACACCCTTGCTGTACAGGGAACAACACCTTTGCTGTACAGGGAACACCCTTGCTATACAGGGAACACCCTTGCTGTACAGGGAACACCCTTGCTGTACAGGGAACAACACCCTTGCTGTACAGGGAACAACACCCTTGCTGTACAGGGAACACTCTTACTCTATAGGGAAGATCCTTGCTCTACAGGGGACACCGTTGCTGTACAGGAACACCCTTGCTGTACAGAGAGCATCCTTGCTGTACAGGGAACATCCTTGCTCTACAGGGAACACCCTTGCTCTACAGGTAACACCCTTGCTGCACCAATGAAGGGCGAGACGTGACCAGTGCCTAGTTGCAGAGGGGTATTTCCCTTTCCCCTTAATTATGATCTGTGTGTAGAAGAAGCTGCGGCTCTTTCACTCACCAGTGCGTCTCTGCAGGGGGACGCCAGTGCCCGGGGCATTTCTGCTGAGTGCTAGAACAAAGCACAAGCAGGCCAGGGCGCCAGCCCATGGGTGTTTCTTGCAACTTCAGGCTGCCCCGGGGCCATCCCAGGCAGTCTGCCGTCCCTGGGGAGAAGCTGGGCACTGACCACACTCTTGCAGATCCCGGGAGTTCCATTGTGCAGAGCCCTGGGGCAGGACTGGCCTGCGGGCTCACCTGACCACACTGGCCTCAGAAGCAGCACCTGCGCGCCCAGGACCGCACTTCTTCAGAACAGACTCCCACTGCCTCCTCTCACTGCTAACCGTGTCTCTAAACCATGCGCTATGGCACATGCTACGTGGAGATGGGCATCTTTGCTTCACTGCTGCTAAGTGGCTTCAGTCGTGTTCGACTCTGTGAGGCCCCATAGATGGCAGCTCACCAGGCTCCCCGATCCCTGGGATTCTCCAGGCAAGAACACTGGGGTGGGTTGCCATTTCCTTCTCCAATGTATGAAAAGTGAAAGAAGTCGCTCAGTCGTGTCCGACTCCTAGCGACCCCGTGGACTGCAGCCTACCAAGCTCCTCCATCCATGGGATTTGCCAGGCAAGAGTACTCGAGTGGGGTGCCATTTGCTTCGCACCGGTGGTCTTTTCAGCTTCCGTTGGCCTGTCTTGAGCTCATCTCCCCCCGCCTTCACTGACACATTCCCCAGAAGTGTGGGCACTGGGGGCCTTGGCTCTGTTGTACCCTTTCTGGGTGCCCATGACAATGAAAGGGGAAGCCAGGTCATAAGTAGGCCTGGGGGGCTCTTGGCCTGTACAGGGGACATTCTTGCTATAAAGAAATCTCTTTGTTGTACGGGGCACATCTGGACCTGCTTGGCCCAGGGCCTCTGGAGCCTGCAGCCCTGGCTGCCCAGTGCCAGCACGAGGCATTGTCAGAGGACAGGGTTGGCAGAGTTCACCTTGACCAGAGGAGATGGGAGCAGAAAATCCAGGCACTGCTTCTGGAAGTTCCTTTCTCCATGTCCACCTCAATCTGGCAGAGCCACACCTCCTGCCCTCCTGACTGTCTCAGAGCTGCTGGGTCAACCAACATGCCAACCAAGGGCAGTGCCTTGTAGGACCTGAGAACCAAAGCCAGAACATAGACTGGACAGGCTGTTTGCTAAGGCAGGTGAAGTGGGTCTGTCCTGGGGATGGTGGAGGCACCGGCGATGAGCTGGTCAAGGTGGTTTCAGATGTTTTGATTAAAGATCCAGTTTTCATTTTGATTATGGCCCAGAACATTGCTATTTAACCATTTGGAGTCTCAGCTCTGTACTTGGCAAGTAATAACACCTCTTAAAGTGGACAGGACCCACAGAGCCGCGGGGCTCAGTCCTGGGTATGTCCTTTCCAGTCTTGCTGACTTTCTGCTCAATGTAGAGTTTGGCCAAGGTGAAAATGGAAGATAAAGACCAGTTTCCTTTTTATTTTTGTTGCTCAAAAATCCACAAGTTGAAGCTGGTGCATTTCAATGGAAATGATAATAAATATGTGTATCTCTGCCCCAGCAACATGATTCACCAGACTCCTTATTGTTCAGTCACTAAGCTATGTCTCACTCTTTGTGCCTGTCCATGTGGTCATGGACTGCAGCACTCCAGGCTCCTTTGTCCAAAACTATCTCCCAGAGCTTGCTCAGTTTGATGTCCATAGAGTTGGCGAAGCCATCCAACCATTTCATCCTCTGTCATGCCCTTCTCCTCCTGCCCTCAGTCTTTCCGAGCATCAGGGCCTTTTCCAATGAGTTGGCTCTTCGCATCAGGTGGCCCCAGTATTGGAGTTTCATCTTCAACATCAGTCCTTCCAATGAGCACCCAGGACTGATCTCCTTTAGGATGGACTGGTTGGATCTCCTTGCAGTCCAAGGGACTCTCAAGAGTCTTCTCCAACACCTCAGTTCAAAAGCATCAACTCTTCGGTGCTCTGCCTTCTTCACCGTCCAACTCTCACATGCATACATGACCACAGGAAAAACCATAGCCTTGACTAGGTGGACCTTTGTTGGCAAAGTAATGTCTCTGCTTTTGAATATGCTATCCAGGTTGGTCATAACTTTTCTTCTAAGGAGTAAGCGTCTTTTAATTTCATGGCTGCAATCATCATCTGCAGTGATTTTGGAGCCCAGAAAAATAAAGTCAGCCACTGTTTCCACTGTTTCCTCATCTATTTCCCATGAAGTGATGGGACCAGATGCCATGATCTTCGTTTACTGAATGTTGAGCTTTAAGCCAGTTTTTTCACTCTTCTCTTTCACTTTCATCAAGAGGCTCTTTAGTTCCTCTTCACTTTCTGCCATAAGGGTGGTATCATCTACATATCTGAGGTTATTGATATTTCTCCTGGCAATCTTGATTCCAGCTTGTGCTTCCTCTAGCCCAGCGTTCCTCATGATGTAGTCTGCATAGAAGTTAAAGCGGGGTGACAATATACAGCCTTGACGTACTCCTTTCCCTGTTTGGAACCAATCTGTTGTTCCCTGTCCAGTTCTAACTGTTGCTTCCTGACCTGCATATAGGTTTCTCAAGAGGCTGGTCAGGTGGTCTGGTATTCCCATCTCCTTCAGAATTTCCCACAATTTATTGTCATTCACATAGTCAAAAGCTTTGGCATAGTCAATAAAGCAGAAATAGAGAGGAAATAAATATTTTGTGAGAATCAAAATACTCCTGGCATGGTCTAGAATCTTTATCAAAGATCTCATTTAACCATGATATCAATATAATATGTAACATATTGCTGTAAAGATCAAAAGGGATAATAATCCATGATACTTAGCACAGGGCATAGCACAGAGTCAATAAATTTGAGTTATTATGATTATTTCTTAATTTTTCTAGAAAGGAAGGGACTCACTAATCTGTTCATTTTAGTCAGGATCTCCTAGAATGGTTTGATATTTATAGGGCTCCATAAATGTTTGCTGAGTAACTGAGTGAATGGACTCTTGCCAAAAGTATCTTATTACTATTGCTGATTTTTGGTTAACAAAATATAATTTGCCAGATTAATGTGTGCCCCTTTATAAGGCCACAGTTCTGAAGAAGAATCTGACATCAAAATGGTCGAGATAAGAAAAAAATTTTCCCCTTACTTCATCTTTGTTCTTTTACTTCACCTTATGTTATTATCCCAGATTTCTAATGAGCCATGTACTTTTTATGCTTGGATGAAATATAAATACACTACTTAGATATAACTGTTTGATAAACCTAACCAGGGAATGTAGTGCTTTGCAGACTCAGAGATTAAGTTGAAATTAAGCCATGGGAATAAAAAAGTAAGAGTGTGAGAAAAATAGAATATTGCCAGAAAAACACAATGATTGAGGAAGCCAGTACAGGCAAATATGGTAGGAACAGCAGGAATTTGGAATACGTTTCCTAACTGTTAGTGGGGCAACGTGGAATGATGGTGCTCAAATCTCCAGCACTTACTTTGAATCTCATCCAGTTTTCATATCTGTGAAGTGAAAAAGTCATGTAGGTGACTCCACAACTTCCCTAACACTAAATATTGTGTGATTTTATTTAATAATAATAATTTTATATATATATAGCTTTTTCACCCTTTGAAAACTCTTTCATAACGTCCTATCAAATGAAGAAATATAAAGGCCCAAATCTATATATTATTATAAAAAAATATGATGTACCTAAATCTGTTGAACAATTTGTCAATCTTAATGTCAGAAATAAATTTAACTTATTATTTAACCACCCAGGATGTTTGAATGGAAGACCCTCAGAAACCATGTCATCACCATCTTCATCATAGACCATGGACGGTAAAAGAACAGGCTCAAGGTCACTTGGCTTCAGGTTACAATCTCTGAGCTCCCAATAGGCTATTCTTTACTCAACATCAATGTCAATTAATTGATTGCTCAACTGATTATACCAACAGTCCCAACTCAGGCAACCTTTTGAGCAAATAGAGACATGTAAGTAGTGAAAAATATTAAAAGTCAGAGAAAGAAGAAATTTTGCCAGAAAAATGTCTGACAAACTTAAGTGATTTCTGCTTAACTGTAACTGTGTTTCTCAGTTGTATCTGACTCTTTGCGACCCTGTGGACTGTAACCTCCCAGGCTCCTCTGTCTATGGAATTTTCCATAAGAATACTGGGTGGGTAGCTATTCCCTTCTCAGAAGATTTTCCCAAACCAGGGATCAAACCTGGGTCTCCTGCATTGCAGGCAGGTTCTTTACCATCTGAGCCACCAGAGAAACCTAGTTATTACTTTATCTTACAAAGATCTTGGCTCATTTGTCATCGAAAAGATGTAGTCTCCATGTTACTTTTGCTTCTTTTTCCCTTCAAATCTACTCTGGGAATGTTTAGTGTTTACATCTTTACCTATATTCTCTTGAACATATGTGATGTCTCACTTCATAAAACCAATAACAGAATTCTATGTTTCTTAATAAAATAAATGCTAAATATAGAAGTTCTTTTACATGAACATTATATAGGTTTTGAATTTATCCTCAAGAGAGAAATGCCAGGGATCAGAACTTTTTAGTCCTTAATTTATCTTTGTGCTAGAAAACTAACATAGTTTTATGTACTGACATTTAAAGTTTGAATAGTACATTAGTGTAATTTTCAAGATTTCAACATGAACATCTATTTTATAGTTTTTTTCAAAAGACTACAAAATTACATCTCTTTTTGGATATGATAAATTCTTATTTCAGCATGAAGTTTCTGTTTAAAAAATCTTTTGTAGAATTCATATGCTAAATATCAAACTAAGTGTCAAATTTTGCAGAAATATAAAGAAATTAGAGCTTTCAGTTTTATTAGCATATAGAAACAAGGATCCTGCGGCACACATTTGAATAATATAAAAGTTTAAAAAGTGGTGTTAAAGTAAGAGGCATTTATCAAAAATCATCAGGCTTGACGCTAGAAAGATTTCTTCCTTTCACAAGCTTATCATCTGATAGAGATCAAGGGTCAAGAACATTTTCTCTAAACAGGCAGATGGTAAATATTTTTGGCTCTGTAGGCCATATAATCTCTATTGCCAATTACTTTACACTTTGTAGAATGAAAGAGGGCAATGACAATATACAAAAGTGAGAGCCACCCTGTTCTAATAAAGCTTTGTGAATGAACACGTATTTGAATTTCATATTATTTTCTGTGTTACAAAATGTTGTTCTTGCTTTGATTTCTTTTTCAACCATTTAAAAATGTGAAAGAATATTCTGAGTTTGTAGACCACACACAAATAGACAGTGGGCCAAATCTGGCCCGTCAGCCATGGTTCACTGCGCCCTGCAGTAGATGTGTATAAACAGTAAAATAGAGCACAGGACTAGTGCGCTATGATGGAGGAAGCATGTGCTGTGGGAGGACAACACGGGAGAAATCAACTAGAGAAGACTACAGTGAAAGAACTTAATGCTAACATTTTTATGGAAAGAATCATTTGCTTTTCTATTTTTTGAAATGAGAGTTACACAAGGTAAAATTAACTGCTTAGAAATTAACAACTGAGTGACATTTAGAATATCCACAGTGTTGTACAATTGCTATCTTTAGTTCCAAAATTTCTTCACCCCCAAAGTAATCCCTGTTCCCATTAAGCAGCTGTTCCCCACCCCTCTCTTCTCCTAGCCCTTAGCAACCTCCTTTCTGTCTTTATGGATATACCTGTTCTGGATATTTCATATACATGGAATCATACAATATGTGATCCTTTGCATCTGGCTTCTTTTACTTAGCATATTTTCTAGGTATATCCATGTTGCAGCATGCATATTTCAGCTGTTGTTCAGTCGCTCAGTCATATTCGACTCTTTGTGACCCCATGGACTGCAGCATGCCAGGCTTCCCCGTTCTTCACTATCTCCAAGAACTTGCTCAGACTCATGTCCATTGAATCGGTGATGTCATCCAACCATCTCGTCCTCTGTCGTCCCCTTCTCCTCCTGCCATCAACCTTTCCCAGAGTCAGGGCCTTTTCCAATGAGTTGGCTGTTCGTATCTGGTGGCCAGAGTATTAGAGCTTCAGCTTTAGCATCAGTTCTTCCAATCAATTTTCAGGACTGATTTCCTTTAGGATTGACTGGCTTGATCTCCTTGCAGTCCAAGGGACTCCCAAGAGCCTTCTGCAACACCACAGTTTGAAAGCATTAATTCTTTGAGCTTCTTTATAGTCAACTCTCACATCCATATACAACTATGGGAAAAACCATAGTTTTGACTATAATTTTGGCACAGTAATGTCTCTGCTTTTTAATATGCTGTCTAGGTTTGTCATAGCATTACTTCCAAGGAGCAAGCACCTTTTAATTTCATGGCTGCAGGCCCAGGTTCGATCCCTGGTCAAGGAACTAAATCCCACATGCCACAACCAAGTTACTGCAGTCAAATAAAGAGTAAATAATAAAATGGGATAAGATATTTGCAGACCATATATCTGATAAGTGTATAATGTCCATAATATATAAATAGCTCTTATAATTCAATAACAAAAAGACAATTCAGTTTTCAAATGGGCAAAGGATTTTAAAAGATGTTACTCCAAAGAAGATATACAAAAAAGATGCTCAACATCATTAATTATTAGAGAAATGTAAATAAAAAACATAATGAGTTACCGCTTCATAGCTACTAGGATGGCTATATTTAAAAAAAAAAAAAGAAAATAACAAGTGTTAGTGAAGATGAAGCTGGGCCTTTTGTGTTGGGAGCATGGAGTCTTAGCCACAGGACCCTCAGGGAAGACCTCTTCCATTCTATAGGTTGTATTTGCACTTTCTTCACAATGTCCTTTGATACATAAAGGCCTTTAATTTTGGTGAAGTCCAATTTTTCATATCTTTCAAACTTAGGTGCATCCTACTGTTCAAATCTCCAATTTTTATAGCTTATTAATAAAAATACGAAAACAAAATTACTAAATTTTGTATCCTTATCTGGTTAGGATCTAAGAGAACATCAATGGCATCACAATAATTAATATTTATTGACCATTTATCATTGTTCTTGAGACATATTATCTTAACTAATTATCATAGCCCCAACCACTAGGCATGGAGAAGTCAAGTGTCCTGGGCAGGGTCACACACTTATTGCATGTCAGAGGAAGCATCAAACCCAGGCAGTTTGGCTTTACCACCTCATATGCTTAAAAAAAAATTTTTTTTAATGTCCATTTGTGACATATATATGAAGAAGAGCAAATGTTATCATTATTTGTTTGACATATAGAGGAATGGGAAATTAAATTTGGAATTTCAAAAACATCTGGTCGAGGGAGGATCAAATTGCACCAGATCTCTTAAGAAATTTGATAACAAGAAAAAGCTCTAATTATGCAAGTTTTTTGCTCAAATTGTTTCCATAAATAGACAACATCTTCTGAATAATAAACAAACAAGAACCAAGATTAATAAAATAAAGTATATAGCAGTGTTTTCAAATATGTTATTTTGTTAGACCTCTGATAAGGAAGTATTGATATTTCAATTTTGCTAAAGAATTGGTTTTTAAAATGTTAGGTTTGTCCATAAGGCCCACCTCCCATGGTGCAAACTATTCAGCATATTCACAGGCTTCCAGGACCTCAATGCATCATTCTATCTATATCTCCCCTACTCTCGCTACTATTAGTCAAGGCACATTAGCCTTTTGGCTCCATTACCTTGTTTTCTGTCTCTTCTGTGGGCAATTGTCATTTTCATGTGTCTACGTATTCTACAGCATCTCTATGAAACATCAGTTCATCCTTCAGATCTTCTCTGATCCTCCCAACAAAAATTATTTTCTCTTTTATGAGACTTCATGACATGCTCTGTCTTTAGACTCTTACTACTGACTGTATTTGTATGATCAAAGGTGGATTTGTCTCTCTTCTACTAGACCCAAGTCTTCTAAATTCTGAATCTCATTTTAAACCCATTTGTGCCTTTCACAAGTCCTGATCTAGTATCTTGTCTTTAACGGTTCTCTAGAAATAAGAAATATCTCATCAAATGGATACATGTACATGTATGGCTGAGTCCCTTTGCTGTTCACCTGAAGCTATCACAACATTATTAATCAGTTATAGCCCAATACAAAATAAAAAGTTAAAAAAAGAAATACCTCTTCAACTGGAGCCAGACCCTACCCTAAACACTGAGATTCAGTCCTTATTAGTAAGAGCTATTATCAATGCAGTTTAAGAGAATGGTTGTTATAATGATTGTTACATGCTGATACAGTATACTTTGGGATACTCAGTAGCTCAGTGGTAAAGAATCTGCCTGCAATTCAGGAGCCGTAGGAGACATGGGTTTGATCCCTGCGTCTGCAAGATGACCTGGAGAAGGGAATGGCAACTATTCCAGTATTCTTGCCTGGAGAATCCCATGGATAAAGGAGCCTGGCAGGCTACAGTCCACAGGATCACAAACAGCTGGACATAACTGAATGACTTAGCATGCACCCATACTTTGAAAAAGTTTATATTAAAATACTGGGTATTCCAGATGTCAGACAATCATACAAAGCTAGAGTAATAAAAACAGCGTGGTATTGGCACAAAAACAGATATATGGTTCAATGGAATAGAATAGAGAGTCTAGAAATAAATCCACACACTTAAGGTCAGGTAATCTTTGACAAAGGGAGTAAGGATATACAGTGGGGAAAAGATTATCTCTTCAGCAAATGGTGTTAGAAAAGTGGGAGAGCTGCATGTAAATCAATGAACACAACTTCACACCATACACAAAAGTAAACTCAAAATAGTGTAAAGATTTAAATGTAAGACATGACAACATAAAATTACAAGGGAACATAGGCAAAACATTCTCTGACATAAATTGTACCAATGTTTTCTTAGGTCAGTCTCCCAGGGCAGTAGAAATAAAAGCAAAAATAAATGCAATATAATCAAACTTATATGTTTCTGCACAGTAAAGGGAACCACAAACAAAATGAAAAAACATTCATGTTGATGTATGGCAGAGGCCAACACAATATTGTAAAGAAATTATCCTCCAATAAAAAAGAAACCAAAGAAAAACAAAGACAGCCTACAGACTGGGAGAAAATATTTGCAAATGATGTGACCAACAAAGGCTTAATTTCCAAAATATACAAATATCCCATATAACCCAATAACAAAAGCAAACAACCCAATCAAAAAATAATTAGTTAGAAATAAAAGCAAAAATAAATGCAATATAATCAAACTTATATGTTTCTGCACAGTAAAGGGAACCACAAACAAAATGAAAAAACATTCATGTTGATGTATGGCAGAGGCCAACACAATATTGTAAAGAAATTATCCTCCAATAAAAAAGAAACCAAAGAAAAACAAAGACAGCCTACAGACTGGGAGAAAATATTTGCAAATGATGTGACCAACAAAGGCTTAATTTCCAAAATATACAAATATCCCATATAACCCAATAACAAAAGCAAACAACCCAATCAAAAAATAATTAGAAGACCTAAACAGACATTTCTCCAAAGGAGACTACAGACAGCCAATAGGCACATGAAAAGATGCTCATCATTGCTAATTATTCAGTTCAGTCGCTCAGTCATGTCCGACTCTTTGCGACCCCATGAATCGCAGCACACCAGGCCTCCCTGTCCATCACCAACTCCCGGAGTTCACTCAGACTGATGTCCACCGAGTCAGTAATGCCATCCAGCCATCTAATCCTTGGTCATCCCCTTCTCCTCCTGCCCCCAATCCCTCCCAGCATCAAAGTCTTTTCCAATGAGTCAACTCTTCCCATGAGGTGGGCAAAGTACTGGAGTTTCAGCTTTAGCATCATTCCTTCCAAAGAAATCCCAGGGCTGATCTCCTTCAGAATGGACTGGTTGGATCTCCTTTGCAGTCCAAGGGACTCTCAAGAGTCTTCTCCAACACCACAGTTCAAAAGCATCAATTCTTTGGCACTCAGCCTTCTTGACAGTCCAACTCTCACATCCATACATGACCAATGGAAAAACCATAGCCTTGACTAGACAGACCTTAGTCAGCAAAGTAATGTCTCTGCTTTTGAATATGCTATCTAGGTTGGTCATAACTTTTCTTCCGAGGAGTAAGCGTCTTTTAATTGCTAATTATTAGAGAAATGCAAATCAAAACTACAATGAGGTTCACCTAACACCAGTCAGAATGGGCATCATTAAAAAGTCCACAAATAAAAAATGCTGGAGAGGGTATAGAGAAAAGGGAATGTTCCTACACTGTCGGCAGGAATGTAAGTTACTATAGCCACAATGGAAAACAGTATGGAAGTTCCTCAAAAAACTAAAAATAGAGTTGCCATATGATCTAGTAATCCCATTCCTGGGCATATATCTGAAAAAAACCCATAATTCGAAAAGAGATAGCGACCCTTAGGTTCATAGCAGCACTATTTACAATGGACAAAACATGGAAGCAACCTAAATGTCCATCAACAAATGAATGGATAAAGAAGATATGATATATATATATGTGAAGAATATAAATATATCTGAAGAATATATATATGTATAAGTAGTAAGTAAAGCCTCTCAGTCGTGTCCGACTCTTTGTGACCCCATGGACTGCAGCCCACCAGGCTCCTCAGTCCATGAGATTTTCCAAGCAAGAATACTGGAGTGGGTTGCCATTTCCTTCTCCAGGGGATCTTCCCGACCCAGGGATTGAACCCGGTCTCCCGCATTGGAGGCAGACGCTTTAACCTCTGAGCCACCAGGGAAGTCCTATATATATGTATAAAGAATATATATACACACACCAAAAAAAAACCCCACACACAATGGAATATTACTCAACCATAAAAAGGAATGAAATAATGTCATTTACAGCTACATGCATGGACCTAGAGATGATCACACTAAGTGAAATAAATCAGAAAGAGAAAGCCAAATACCATATGGTATCATTTATATGTTAAATCTAAAATATGACACAAGTGAACTTAGCTACAAGTGAACTTAGCTACAAAACAGAAACAGACTCACAGACACAGAGAACAGATCTGTTGTTGCCAAGAGGGAGGGGGTTGAGAGAGGGATGGATTGGGAGTTTGGGATTAGCAGATGCAAACTATTACATACAGGATGGATAAACAAGGTTCTACAGTATAGCACAGGGAACTATATTCAATATCCTGTAACAAATCATAATGGAAAAGAATATGAAAAAGAATGCATATATATTCATAACAATCACTTTGCTGTACAGCAGAAATTAAGAAAATATTGCAAATCAACTATACTTCAATAAAATAAAAATTATTCAGTATTCATTCATTCAGTCAGTCACTCAACCATTTATTGAATATGAGTAAAAGAACCAATTCCTGTTTAATGAAGCTTACAATCATGTGTGTGTGTATGTGTGTGTATGAGAGAGATAACATAAGAAAATAAACATGTCAGTTAGCAGGAAGCGCTTGACTATAAAGAAAACCAGGTGCATGAGGTAGGGGATGATGTTGGAGGCTGGGTGGTGGGGAGTCTGGTCCAGAAAGCCCTTTTTATAAGACATTTCAGCAGGCAGATAAGGGAAGTAAGGATTTAACTGCGGGTTATCTGGGGAAGAGCATTTCAGGCAGAGAAACATTTCAAGAACTTGAGCCAGAAAGCTGGTTGGGCTGGAGTGGTGGGAGAGGAGGTCATTAAGGTAAGGGAGGCCATCTGTGAGGGTCTTGCAGGTCATGGTAAGGCGTCTGAAGATCACCGCGAATGAGAAGGAAAACTAGTGGGTGTTAGCCGAAGAGTGGCACCGTTTACCTGATGTTAAACGGTCAGACAGGCTGCAGTGTCTGATTTGTTCACTGACTATATCGCCTCAATGGCAGGGAATACCTTACTTATCTTTCTGTCCTCAGACACTAGTACAATCAGACTTCTATTTGGTATCCACGACTGAGCGACTGAACTGAACTGAACTAAGTGCTCACTGGAGAAATATTTGCCTGGAATACTGACTGTTGGAAGGGCTGTGAAAAGAAGTTAAAATAGCAAAGTTCCCCAAGTTATCACAACCCCAAAGATACAATTTACTTCCATAAAACATGCCAAGGCCTTTCGTATTTGTTTATTCAGTAGAGAGTTGTAATTCTTTTCCTCAGTATTACGCTCAAACTAAGACTTGTGCTGCAATAGCTGAGAAAGTTACAGCTTTTCTTCATAAGAGTCTTATACAATTACAATGGTACACACGTTTTGAATACAGGGCCAAGGGTAAAACACTGGATTCTAATCAGCTCTGTCATTCATTAGTTGTGGGACCTTTGAATGTGAAATAATCACACATCCGTTTGTGAAGTATCTATTATGTTGAGCCACCACTCACTGTCCTTGAAGTCAAGACTATCACAGTCTGACAAAGACAGACATGTAAACAAAGATAAAGAAGCCAGAGCAGCGAGCTGGTTGTGGTGAAGGTTTGCATGGAGTACTTGGAGGTTAACTATCTCATCTCGAGTTCGCCAGGCAACTAAGAAAGGAGGGAGTTCAAGGCAGGGACGCGTGCAAGGCGTTGGTCACAGGGAAGAGCATGGCATGGGTGGGGGACTGAAAGGCCTTTGGGGCCTAGAATAGAGCAACAGGCAATGTGTCACTTTTCTGTGCCAGCGGCTCTTGGGGAAGTCAGACTCACCCATTCCATGTGACCTTCATGGGTTGTTTGTCACTGTGCCACGCTTGCTGGTCACAGGACTGGGACAGCTCATCCAGGATGAACACTCACAGTGACTTAGCCTACTGGATCCATGAAATTTCCCCCCTCAGCTTTATTGAGAAGTAGTTGACTTATACCACTGTATACATTTACATATATTGTGAAATGACTATCACAATAGGGTCAGCTAACATCCTTCTCATATTGATACAATAAAAAGAAGAAAAGAAAAAAGGAAAAAAAATTCTCTTTGTAATAAGAGCTCACAGGATTTACTCTCTTAACAACTTTCCTAGATATCACAGAACAGCTATGGCCATCATGTTGTACAGAGATCCCTAGTACCTAGCACTTTAACTTATAACTGGAAATTTGTATTTTTTGACCACTTTCCTCCAATTTCCCCTGCTCCAGCTCTCTGCCTCTGATAACCACAAATACGATCTCTTTTCTATGAATTTGGTGCTTTTTAAAATTTTGGGGGTTTTTTTGTTTGTTTAGTTTTGTTTTTTAAAGATTCCACATATGTGAGACCATACAGTATCTGTCTTTCTCTGTCTGACATTTCACTTAGCATAATGCCTTCAAGGTCCCTCCATATTGTCATTTTTATAGCTGAATAGTATTCCATAGTATGTATGTGTGTGTGTGTGTGTGTATGTATATATATATGTAGATATAGATACAGATGGAGATATGCCAACCTCTTTAACCAATAATCCATCAGTGGACACGTTGGCTGTTTCCATATCTAGGCTATTGTTAATAATGCTGCTATGAACATGGGGGTGCACATTTCTTTTCAAGTTAGTGTTTTCATTTCCTTTTGATATATTCCCAGAAATGCAGTTGCTGGACCATGTAGTAGTTCTATTTTTAATTTTTTGAGAATTCTCCATACTGTTTTCCATCGGGGCTATACCAGTGTGCATTCCATCAACAGAGCACAAGAGTTCCCTTTTCTCAACATCCGTGCTAGCATTTGTTTTCTCTTGTCTGTTTGATGATGGTGATTCTAACAGGAGTGAGGTGTTATCTTGTCGTTGTTTTGTAGTCACTGAATTGTGCCTGACTCTTTTGCAACCCCATGGACTGTAGGCCACTGGGCTCCTATGTCCATGGGATCTTCCAGGCAAGAATACTAGAGTGGGTTGCCATTTCCTTCTCTAGAGGATCTTTCTGACCTGGGGATCGAACCCATGTCTCTTGCTTTGGCAGTAGGATTCTTCACCACTGAGCCACCTGGGAAGCCCAACGTGTTATCTTACTGTGGATTTAATTTGCATTTCCAAAAGTGAAGAGGAACTAGAAAACCTCTTGATGAAAGTGAAAGTGGAGAGTGAAAAAGTTGGCTTAAAGCTCAACATTCAGAAAACGAAGATCATGGCATCTGGTCCCATCACTTCATGGGAAATAGATGAGGAAACAGTGGAAACAGTGTCAGACTTTATTTTGGGGGGCTCCAGAATCACTGCAGATGGTGACTGCAGCCATGAAATTAAAAGACACTTACTCCTTGGAAGAAAAGTGATGAGCAACCTAGATAGTATATTCAAAAGCAGAGACATTACTTTGCCGACTAGGGTCCGTCTAGTCAAGGCCATGGTTTTTCCTGTGGTCATGTATGGATGTGAGAGTTGGACTGTGAAGAAGGCTGAGTGCCGAAGAATTGATGCTTTTGAACTGTGGTGTTGGAGAAGACTCTTGAGAGTCCCTTGAACTGGAAGGAGATCCAACCTGTCCATCCTAAAGGAGATCAGCCCTGGGATTTCTTTGGAAGGAATGATGCTAAAGCTGAAACTCCAGTACTTTGACCACCTCATGCGAAGAATTGACTCATTGGAAAAGACTCTGATTCTGGGAGGGATTGGGGGCAGGAGGAGAAGGGGACGACTGAGGATGAGATGGCTGGATGGCATCACTGACTAGATGGACGTGAGTCTGGGTGAACTCTGGAGTTGGTGATGGACAGGGAGGCCTGGTATGCTGCGATTCATGGGGTCGCAGAGTCAGACACAACTGAGCGACTGAACTGAACTGAATCACTAGTAATATGGGCCTTTTGTATATCTTTTTTGGAGAAATGTCTACTTAGATCTTTTGTCCATTTAAAAAATTGGTTTATTTGGGGGGTTATTGTTTTTTGGGCTTTCTAGTTTTCTTTCTTTCTTTTTTCTTTTTTTTGCTATTGAGTTCAATGAGTTCTTTATATGTTTTTTATATTAACCACTTATCAGATATATGGTTTGCAATTTTTTTTCCATCTGTAGGCTATCTTTTCACTTTATTGATGATTTCCTTTGCTGGGCAGAAGCCTTTTAGTTTGATGTAGTCCCATTTTTTTTTTTTTTTTTTTACTTTATTGCTTGTGCTTTATATGTCAAATCTAAAAAATTATTACCAATATTCCACATCAAGGAGCTTTAGTCCCATGTTTCCTTCTAGGTCTTTCATGGTTGCAGGTATTACATTGTAAGTCTTTAATCCACTTGGGGTTAATTTTTATGAGTGGTGTAATATAGAGGCCAAGTTCCATGCTTTCACTTGTGGATATTCAATTATTCCAGCACTATTATTAAAAAGACTTCTTTTCTCCATGAAGTATTCTTGGCTCCCTTGTCAAATATTAGTTGATGATACAGTCAACTTGGGCTTATTTCTGGGCTCTTGATTCTGTTCTATTGGTCTTGTTGTTCAGTTATGAAGTCATGTCAACTCTTTATGAGTCCAGGGACAGCAGCACATCAGGCTTCCCTGTCCTTCACCATCTCCCGGAGTTTGCTCAAACTCATGTCCGTGTAATTCTCCAAGCAAGAATACTGGATCCTTTCTTCATGGTATCTTTCCAACCCATGGATCAAACTTGGGTCTCTTGCATTGCAGACAGATTCTTTACTGTTTAAGCCACCCGGGAACGCCCTCTATTGGTCTATTGACCTGTTTGTATGCCAGTACCATACTGAAGCCCTCTTCTGAGGCTTCCCAGATGGCATTAGTAGTAAAGAATCTACTTACCAAGGCAGGAGATATAAGAGATGGAGGTTCAATCCTTAGGTCAGGAAGATCCCTTGGAGGAAGACATGGCAAGCCACTCCAGTATTATTGCCTGGAGAATCCCATGGACAGAGGAGCCTGGCAGGCCACAGTCCATAGGGTTGCAAAGAGTTGGACATGACTAAAGCAACTTAGCATGCACACACACTCTTCTGACGACTCCAGCTTCATTCTTCTTCTTAGGATTTCTTTGGTTATCTGGAGTCTTTTGTAGTTCCATATAAATTTTAAGAGTGTTTTTTTCTACTTCTTTTAACAATGAGAATTGAAGTCTTGATAGGGATTGCACTGAATCTACAGATGGCTTCTGGTAGTATTGATATTTCAGCAATATTTATTCTTCCAATCCATGATCATGAAATACATTTCCATTTATTTGTGTCTTCAGTTTCTTTCATCAGTGTCTTGTAGTTTTCAGAATAGAGATCTTCCATCTTCTTATTTAAATTTATTCTTGTCTTTTGTTTTTGATGCTATTATAAACAAGGTTTTTTTTTTCTTGTTTTTTTTTTTTTTTTTTTCAGAAAATTTGTTGTTAGTTGGACCAATGCAAAGTGAGTCAGGTGTAACAGTCCTGTAAAATTCACTTAAGGACATTGGAAGAGATTATCTCCTCCTTCTGATGAAGAATTGTAAGAATGTGAGTTAGGATGTGACTTTGGTTGTGTTTTCCATCAAAAGGTGAGAACTTGACAAAGAATGACCCCACAGCACTGAAGGAAGGAAGTTTAAGAAACAGAGAAGGATACTTATATCTCTATTCCTGTGTGTGTGTGTAAGTCCTATCTATTATTATCTATCCAGAAAAGGAGAGATGGGGGAGAGGTGAATGACAGAAGCTGAGCTTCTGGGTTCAATCAAATTGAAATCAGCCATGTTCCCAGATTTCCTAGTTTTACGAATCAGTGAAAGTCACTTTTTTAATTCATGATAGCTTGAATTACAGTCTGTTACTTGTAGCTAAAAGAACCTTGATGAAAACCACAGTGGTAGATGACAAAACTACAGAATCACCTTCAGCTTTTTAATTTAAAAAACCTGAGACTTTGGTTGGTGTCTGACAAAAGAAGTTTATTGTTGGGATACTCCTGTTCTGAGTTAAGAACTGGGACACTGTTCCCACGGAAGACAGTTGTAGGGCCTATATCAATTCTTTTTCAGATTTTGGCTAGTTTCTGTGATCATTTTCATGTCCTGTTTATCTTTTGCTTATGAATATACTTTTATTTTCTCTGCTTGTACATGGTCTTCAGTATAAGTCAGGTTGTCCCAAGTACAAGTACATTAGCAGCTCTAGTATGTCCATTTGACTTCCTCCCTACTCTTCATTTAAGTAAACAATTATTGAGACCCCATTATTGTGCTAGGTACTCTTCCTTGTGCTAGGTATATGATAAGCAATTTATGCAAGGTCCTTGCCCTGATAAAATATATTTTTTTTTTTGATGGAAGAAAAGGTCAATAAGCAAGCAAAGACACTAATAAATAAGAAAGACTGTTTGAGTCAGTTCTAATGAGGTGGATGAAACTGGAGCTGATTATACAGAGTGAAGTAAGCCAGAAAGAAAAACACCAATACAGTATACTAACACATATATATGGAAGTTAGAAACATGGTAATGATAACCTTGTATGCGAGACAGCAAAAGAGACACAGATGTATAGAACGGACTTTTGGACTCTGAGGGAGAGGGAGAGGGTGGGATGATTTGGGAGAATGGCACTGAAACATGTATACTATCATGTAAGAAACGAATCGCCAGTCTATGTTTGATACAGGATACAGGATGCTTGGGACTGGTACACAGGGATGATCCAGAGAGTTGATATGGGGTGGGAGGTCAGGGGCGGGGGTTCAGGATTGGGAACTCATGTACACCCGAGATGGATTCATGTCGATGTATGGCAAAACCAATACAGTAATGTAAAGTAAAATAAAGTAAAACTAAAAATAAAAAAAAAAAAGAAGATTGTGATAAAACCTATGATGGGAAATAACAGTGATGTAAATTGAAGTGTAAGTCACTCAGTCATGTTCAACTCTTTGTGACTCCAGGGACTGTAGCCTACCAGTCTCCTCTGTCCATGGAATTCTCCAGGCTAAAATACTGGAATGGGTTGCCATTCCCTTCTCCAGGGGATATTCCTGACCCAGGGATCAAACTTGGGTCTCCCACACTTCAGGAAGACTCTTTACCAATTGAGCCCCCAGGAAAGCCCTGGGAAATTTAGGAACTAAATAAAATAACTGTGGGTGATTTTCAAAATAAGCTCTGCCAAGAGTTTGAAGGAAGATCATTCCAGTAAGTGCAAAGTCCCTGGGGCAGAGAGAACTTGATGGGCTCCAAGTACTAACAGAAAGTGAGTGTGGCTGAAGGGATTGGTTTGAGTCAGATTGGAGAGGAATGCAAATTCCAGATCATGAAAAGCCTTGGAAATCAATACAATAAGCTCTTGAACTATGAAGAACTTATGTAAAAAATAAGTATATAAATGACATGGTTTGATTTACATTTTACAAAGCTCATGATGACTGTTGTGTGGAGAAGGGATTACAATGGGGCAAGAATGGAAGCAGGGAGACCAACTTTGAGGCTATTGCCAAGTTAGACAAGAGATGACTATAGCTAGGGCCAGAGGGTAGGCAGTAGTGATGAAAAGAAGCAGATAGACTAAAGCTATCTACAGAACTGGCAGAATTCACTGAGCAATTGGATGGAAAGAAAAGGAAGACTCAAGGATGACCCCTAGGGTTTTGGCTGAGCAAATAAGTGGATGGAAGTGCCTTTTACTAAGATGGAGAAGACTGAGAAAGGGGCAATTTGAGAAAATGTCTCAATAGATCTATTTTAGAAATGTTGAGACTCAGTATGAGCTGAATAAAAGAAGTCTGTATTTGGACAAATTACCTTGCCTCTGGTGAGAGATCCATCCAACTGGCCGAGTTCATCTTTTAGAGTCTTGGCACACTAGATCACGCATTGTCTAGTTATGGTTTGATTTGCTTGCATTAAGTATTTCTATCTTTCCAATCAGTGGAGGCCATGGAAGAATGTCGGTTCACACAATCCAATTCATGGGTCTGGTAAATACAGCTATACACAGGGATAATGTTGGCTTACTTTACTTCACAGGAATATTATGAGGGTTAAATGGGGGATTCGGTAGGTAAAAGCACTTTGTAAACTCTGAAGTGGTCACAAACGTAATGAATGTAAAGGACTTTGAAAGCTGTTTAATTTACCAAAGCTACACATTTATACCAATTTTACTACATCAGTTGAGAAATTATAATAAACTTTTATTTAACCAGACTGGTTGTTGCCAGATGCCCACAAAAATGCAGCAAAAACTCACATACCTTTGTGTTAAACATAATTTAACACAAAGGCTAAATTGGTTCCATAAAACTCTGAATAACAACTTGTGAAGAATTACTTCCTATTCATTGAGGAGTAAGTCACCTCTAACACACTTGCCAGCAACAGCCTGCAGCCTGGTGTTGGGTTGGTACAAGGCCCATTTGTTGTTGGTACTGTAGCGTCCTGGCAAAAGTGAGAGCGATTGCTTAGAATAAGAAGTTGTTCCACCACTTGTCCCTCCCTTTCAATTCACTGTCCTGGAACTCAGCCTTCCTGGCTGCTCATCTGCAGCCTGAATTCCCTTAGGCCCAATCCTCTCTCTAGGGCCAGTTTCCCAGGCATGTGACCTACATCATTGTGCATGGCCCCGTGCCCAAAAGCACCTCACACTTGGTTTATTTCTCTGCTGTCTCTGTTTTAAAATTCTTAATTTTGTCTTCAGACCTGTGTTCCATCCATGAAGTCTGATGGGACAATAAACCCTGTGTCTGAGCAGAGAGGGTATGTGCAGCATTAGTCTCCTTCTTCCTAGCTCTCCCATTTGCAGTCAGGCTTCACAGTGTCCATGAGCACAGGACTCTGGCACACTCCTGATGCATGAGAGGGAGTTCAGTTAAGTTCAAAGCAGGTATAAGGTAAGCATGTTACACAAGAAATGAGTAGTGGAGGTTGTGCAGGGAGATAACTGCCTCCCAAATCACACTATCTGTTTAAAAGAGACTGTTTCATACACAAGAAGAGGCAATAGTGTTCTAAGAAACAAAACAACCTGGGAAGCCCGTCATATCTTCTCCTGCTCGTAATACCCCTCTGCGTCAATCACTTAGGTTGAAAATGATGGCATAGAGGGACAGGGAAAGATGGGGCAACCCAAGACTCCTTTTCCTTTCAGTCTTTACTCATCAGTAAGATGAAGGTAAGGCATATTGGTAGAATAAATAAAGAAGTAAAACACGGACTCAAAGAACGAACTCATGGTTACCGGGAAGAAGGATGGGGGAAAGAAATTGGGAGTTTGGGCTGGACAGGTACATTCTGCTATATTTAAAATGGATAACCAACAAGGACATATTGTATAGCACATAAAACTCTGCTCAATGTTATGTGGTAACCTGGATAGGAGGGGTGTTTGGGGAAGAATGGATACATGTATATATATGGTTGGATCTCTTTGCTGTACGTATGAAACGATCACAACATTGTTTACTAGCTATGCTATGCTGTGTGCTAAGTCACTTCAGTAGTGTCTGACTCTTTGTGACCCCGTGGTCTATAGCCTGCCAGGCTCTGCTGTCCATGGGATTCTCCAGGCAAGAGTAGTGGAGTGGGTTGCCGTTCCCTCCTCCAGGGGATCTTCCTGACCCAGGGATCGAAACCATGCCTCTTGCATCTCCTGCTTTGAAGGTGGATTCTTTACTGCTGAGTTAGCAGGATCCAATCCCTCTAGGTCATCACAGAGTGTCAGGCTGGGCTCCCTGTGTTAGGTAGCAACTTCTAACCAGCTATCTATTTTACAAGGTTTATTCCTATTAGGAAGCCTGCCCGTCTGTGATAGAAACCATATTCCAACAACAAGCACATTCTCTCTTATGATGTTTAAGACAGTATTAAATTTTGGTACTGTTCATGGGGTTCTCAAGGCAAGAATACTGAAGTGGTTTGCCATTCCCTCTCCAGTGGATCACATTTTGTTAGAACTCTCCTCCATGACCCATCCATCTTGAGTTGGCCCTACATGGCATGGCTCATAGTTTCACTGAGTTAGACAAGGCTGTGCTCATGGCATCTGGTCCCATCACTTCATGGCAAATAGATAGGGAAACAGTGGAAAAATTGACAGACTTTATTTTGGGAGGCTCCAAAATCACTGCAGATGGTGACTGAAGCCATGAAATTTAAAGACGCTTGCTCCTTGGAAGAAAAGTTATGACTAACCTAGACAGTATATTAAAAAGCAGATACATTACTTTGCTAACAAAGGTCCATCTAGTCAAAGCTATGGTTTTTCCAGGAGTCATGTATGGATGTGAGAGTTGGACTATAAAGAAAGCTGAGTGCAGAAGAATTGATGCTTTTGAACTGAGGTGTTGGAGAAGACTCTTGAGAGTCCCTTGGGCAGCAAGGAGATCCAACCAGTCCATCCTTTAGGAAATCAGTCCTGAATATTCATCGGAAGGACTGATGCTGAAGCTGAAGTTCCAATACTTTGGTCACCTGATGTGAAGAGCTGGCTCATTTGAAAAGACCCTGATGCTGCAAAAGATTGAAGATGGGAGGATAAGGGGGTGATAGAGGATGAGACGGTTGGATGGTATCACTGACTCAATGGATATGAGTTTGAGTAAACTCCAGGAGTTGGTGATGGACAGGGAGGCTTGGCTGGCTGCAGTCCATGGGATCGCAGAGTTGGACATGACTGAGTAACTGAACTGAACTGAAATTTTGGTAATTCTTTAAAATATTGAGGTAATTTCCTTTGAAAATATAGTAAAATATGAATTGCATTCTATCACTTAAAATAAAGGTAGTATGAGTTCTGATCCACCTTACCCATTTGCCTTATTTCTTATCTTGTTCAGAACTCAGGAGGGGAAGAGAGAGTATTATTTATTGTGCATCTTGAATTCCAACTGCGTCAGTATTGTTACCTCTAATATTGGTGACTTCAGGAAACTAGTTGATGAGATAGGATTGTTGCCTTCATTTTCATTTCCATTTTCATGTTCTTTTTATATCTTTTATAGTTGGTATAATGGCTTAAACTTACTACAATTTTTACAATGCTCCCAAGGAGAAAAATTAAAAAAAAAAAAAAAGAAGAAGAAGTAAGTGAAGCTTTGAAACATGCCATAGGGTAGACAGACCAGGGCCTGTGACTGGACTTCTGAGAGGCAAGGCTAGGCTTGTACATTCCTGTCCCAACCTTTCGTAAGAATGAGGAGACAGGAAAGAGCAAATTGATTCCATGAACTCTATCAGTCTCAGTCAGATTCAGCCAGTGTCTAGATGTGGAGAGAAAGTTCTGTACAGAATTTATACTGAAAATTGAAGGTCCAAGGCTAGAACAATCATTATCTTGGCTTAAACTTGCTCTTTGGCAAAGTCAAGCTTATCAAGCTGCCCTAAGCTGTTTTCTAAGATCTATTATGAAAAGTAACCCGAATTCCAGCCTCATTCACCTCCCACACACAAAAAGCTACAATCACCTAATTCTATCACTTTTTAAAGACAGTCTCTATCAGTAAACATGGAAATGAGAACAAATTTCACAATTACCCTCTTTCATCTTATTAAATCAAATTCTGAAACAACACTAATTAGGGTCAAAAAAAAAAACAAAAAAAAGCACACACCAAAACCTTTCTATTTAAAATTTTCACAACCAACTTTTCTTTGGCAGAGAAAGCTCTATAAAGACTAATGAGCTCCAGATAGTTTTGGGGGTGGTCAGCGGGTGCTCCATAGATTCTGTAATGTCCCACCTTGGATTTCCTCTTTTACTGATGTCCAAAATAGACCCATTCATCTATTTTTAAACTTTCTAAAATTAGCAAGAGAAAAACAGTGTAGCAAGCTGGAGCCATAGGCTACTTCATTACCTGTTATTAGCCCGACAAAATAAGTGACTTTCCATTAAACAGCAGTGACAGCATGGGAGCAAGGTTTAAAGGTCAGCAGCTCCTATGATACATATCCCTAAATGTAGTTCTCTAGGATTGTTGGAATTAACTGCTGACAAGCTAATTGCTCTTATTCCCTAATTAACCAAGTCTTGCTTCATTAGTAGCTTGTCGCAATTGGACAACATTTTCAAGGATCTAAAGATCTACCCAATAATAATTAGTAAACAACTGAAATGAAACCAGCCTCCACTTGTTGACAAGATTAATTGAATAATTATTGTTTCATTGGGGAGAAAAAGAGCAAGGAAATGGAGCTGGGGAAACCGAGCCAGTCTTTCCTTGGGCACAATTTCCTCGGAAACACATGAAGCTTTTCTATTAAGAAGAGCTGCTGAATGTGATCTATTCAAAGAATCCCAACATGGAATGCAATATTGAATTTGTTATGATTTATTGGGTTTTAACTATTTTTTTAAAATAAAGGGTACTTTTTCATATATACACTTAACATCTGTATATATCGTTTAAAACACTAACCATATGGATAGATTTTAAACAGGCATCTAACAGATGCTCTACAGAAATATAACCTTGCAAAAACTAATTGACATAGTGAAGCAAATTGTACCCTGAGACAACTTTTGGCAAATATCTTAGAACAATGTGTTTGGTTTAGTTTGACTTAATAGCTGTGATCTTTGAAATTGTTCAACTGATTCTTGAGTGCAACTGAGTGCAAAAAACACAAAAATTTACAGAAAACTTCCATGAAAATTCTTTTTTTTGTGTGTGGCATAATTAAGCACTCATGTGGATTTTGAAGTTTGAAAATTGGTCACTGTAGATGGTCTGTGATTTCTTTGTATTTGAGCTGTTTTTTTTCTTGTCAAAAATGATCTCAAGAACACAACTCAAACTGTCAGTTAAAAAAAGAAAGAGTCCTGGCTGCCTCAGACATGATAGTTCCCTCTGGAGACCTGATAGACTGTTAGTAAAAACCCATTTTAAGAGGTCTGGAAATTTGCCGACCCCTATATCAGTGGGAAATAAGATCTCCCAGATGACGATGGGGATGTCTACCTGTCTTATTACAGGAGAAAGAGGCACTCTACCATTTCTCCCAAAATGGGCTGACATTACTGGGCAAGCTTGAAAGCTGAGGGAAATTCTGGGCAGGGAATCTAGAATTTGGGTACTCAGCCACCTCTGTGTGACAACTTTAAACAGGCATTTACCTTCTCCCAACAAATTATATCAAAGCAAGGAAATGGTGACAATATGAATCTGAATAGTAGCTGCATGCATTTAATAACTGGTCCATTTAATAACTGGTAGTGCTGAGGACCATATGGGCTTTATTGCACTGAATCCATATAAGGACCCTTCAGGTTTTCTCTTATCCTCAGTTTATAAATGAGGAAACTGGGACTTCCCTGGCAGTCTAGTGGTTAAGACTCTACACTTCCGATGAAGGGGGCGCAGGTTCGAACCCTGGTTGGGGAACTAAGATCCCACATGTTACTAGGTGCAGCCAAAAAAAATGAGGACACTGAGGTCAGAAAAGGCAGGTGTCCTTTAGAAAGCCACACAGCAGGATCTGTTTGGTGAGAACATTGGCCAATAGATGCTCTACAAGAATCAAGGTTATATAGAATATATCTAGTATATCTATATAATTATATACATATAGATTCTGTTGATTCAGAATCAGATAGTACCTTTTATGGAGAAGAAAAGAAGATCAATGTAGGAGAAGATATAACTTAGAGGTTTAGAATTAGCAGATACAAACTATGATATATAAAACAGATGAATGACAAGTCCTACTGTATAAGAATTGATGTTTTTGAACTCTGGTGCTGGAGGAGACTCCTGAGAGTCCCTTGGACAGAAAGGAGATAGAAATAATCCATCCTAAAGGAAATCAACCCTGAATATTCACTGGAAGGACTGACGCTGAAGCTGAAGCTCCAGTACTCTGGCCACGTGATGCAAAGAGCAGACTCATTGGAAAAGACCCTGATGCTGTGAAAGATTGAGGGCAGGAGGAGGGGGAAGAGAGGATGAGTTGGTTGGATGGCATCATTGGCTCAATGGACATGAGTTTGAGCAAACTCAGGGACATGGCAAAGGACAGGAAACCTGGTGTGCTACGGTTCATGGGGTCACAAAGAATACAACTGAGTGACTAAACACCACCAGCTGCAGCACACAGGCACCTATATCCAATGTCTTGTAGTAACCTATGATGGAAAAGAACATTACAAAGAATACATACACATATAACTAGAACACTTTGTTGCACACCAGAACAACACAACATTGTAAGTCAAGTATATTTCAATTTTAAAAAATCAGTTCATCTGGACGAGTGAATTGCAAGTCACATTTCAGTGAGAAGCTACATTGGTCATGGGGCCAGGGCTTGAATTTGTGCTATGAACTGACAAAATGCTACGGATATCTCTTCTTTGTCTATACTCAACTCCATCCGTAGATGGAAGAGCCTCTCTGGCTTCCACATTAGAAACAGCAATGGCAGCAGTTTAAGGCACCCTCATAGACTAGGCAATAGCACCCCACTCCAGTACTCTTGCCTGGAAAATCCCATGGATGGAGGAGTCTGGTGGGCTGCAGTCCATGGGGTCGCTAAGAGTCGGACACGACTGAGTGACTTCACTTTCAAGCATTGGAGAAGGAAATGGCAACCCACTCCAGTGTTCTTGCCTGGAGAATGAATCCCAGGGATGGGGGAGCCTGGTGGGCTGCCGTCTCTGGGGTCGCACAGAGTTGGACACGACTGAAGCGACTTAGCAGCAGCAGCAGCATAGACTAGGAGCAGAAGCTGAATTTTGGTAGACAGGGGCCCAACTGTTAGGGCAAAATTCAAAAGGAATGAAGGACAAGGAGAGAAAAAAAAAGAAAGAAACTGTAGCTGGCAGGGAAGTCCATGCACTGGAGAGGAAAGAACAATAGGCTGGGAATCAGGAAACCTGGGTTCATCCTGGCCTTGCATGTGTGCATGCTCAAATGTTTCAGTTGTGTCTGACTCTTTGCCACCCTATGGACCATGGGATTCTCCAGGCAAGAATACTGGAGTGGGTTGCCATGCCCGTCTGCCGGGCCTCTTCCTGACCCAGGGATTGAACCAAGTCTCCGTGGCATCCTGCATCGCAGGCGGGTTCTTTACCTCTGAGCCACCAGGGAAGCCCCGTCCTTGCCTTGCACCCTGACTAATGCTGGGGAAACCATTTCAGAGCCATGTTATTCTCAGCCCAGGTGGAAGCAGACCATCCTCTCTCAGTAGCTGATTTTAATCAACACAAATATGGGAGGGCATGATGGGCGTTTAGCTGAGGAAGTCAAAGGACTATGACAGAGAGGTAAATCCTACACAGTAGAGACTGTTTCTGCCCCCAGATGGCAGTAACACCTTCACTGCGAAACACTGAATCTAGCCTGCAGGTTCTCCACGTGTCCAGGGATGGAGTGGCATTTCCCTCTGGGAATCATTATTCAGAAGGGCAGGCCAATGCCGCTGGTGGGCAGCTGGCGGTGCTATGCTCCATGACCAGAGCACATCCGGGGGCTCTGTTTTACATCTTGGGTTTCAGGGTTAGCCTTCATTTGAGGGAGCTTCCCAGCTGGGGCTAGTGGCTAAGAATCCACCTGCCGATGCAGGAGACATAGGAGACGTGGCTTCGATCCTTGCGTCGGGAAGATCCCCTGGAGGAGGGCATGGCAACCCACTCCAGTATTCTTGCCTGGAGAATCCCCTGGACAGAGGAGCCTGTTGGGCTACCGTCCATGGGGTCGCAAAGAGTCGGACGCGACTAAAACGACTTAGCATGCACGCAGATAAGTGAAAGTGAAGTCGCTCAGTCATGTCCGAATCTTTGCGGCCCCATGGACTGTAGCCTATCAGGCTCCTCCATCCATGGGATTTTCCAGGCAAGAGTTCTGGAGTGGATTGCCATTTCCTTCTCAAGGGGATCTTCGCGACCCAGGAATGGAACCGGGTCTCCCGCGTTGCAGGCAGACTCTTTACCGTCTAAGCCACCAGGACTCTCTTATTTTAAAAAATAGTTTGAAAATCAGTGGATTAGAAGACCATTAAGCTCCATTCTATTGTGGGTATTTGTGAGTAAAGGAAAATGAAGGCTGCAAGTGAGAAAGAGGATTCTTATGGGAAAAGGAGTCAAGCCTGATAAGATCTAGGAGAACAAATGAACAAGCCCATCTGCACATTGAGTCTTTGATTGGCTCACACCCCCTGGGTCACAGCTGTAGAGGGTCTGACATCATTCTTTCAAATGCAGATACAATCTCACGGGATTAGTGGCTGGAACTGGAAGATTCTCCCTCAGGCTCCTCTTGTAATAGGATTCAGAGAAATTCTTGTTTATAAGTGTACTTCTCTTACAAAAAGTTTTATGCAACTCAAAAGTTAAAAGTTGAAATTCATGTCCAATGCAATGTAGGAGCTTGCAGTAATTCTCCCCGGGAAAGTGGAAAATCTTTCTTTAATCCTGCTAAACTGGCTTATCTATTTATTAATACATTGTGCTTCCTTAAAGTGATGGATGGTCATGTTTCTTAGGGAAGTGCACACACTGCTGGGCTGCCCTTCAGATAGTTCATTCCAAATAGACTGCCTCAAGGGAAAAATGTCTTTTATTTTTCCTTAGAGATACTTCAGAAAAAAGAATCAAATAAATGAAAAGTGGTCTTGAAAATGGCTAAATATAAGAAATAGGTGGAAAATTTTAATTATCTACTAAACAGTTTCTTCCTTCTTTCCTTCATCTCTCTCTTTCCTTCTTTCTTGCCATAACTCTTCTCAGAAACAGGGTGTGAATGATCAAAATATCACATAAAATTGATCTCTCGCAGCTCTCCAGCAGCATGAGGAAAGTAATTCCATTTAGAGGCTGCTGAGTTATACTAGCAATCATTGTAAGTGAAAGTTTAAAAGGACCCACTGTACTGAATAATGTAAATAAAGAGACAATGCTCATCTATGCAAGCACAGGAAAGTATTAAGGGTCCTCCACAGAGCAGTCTGAATATGGTGCTCTGGGAGGAACTGTAGGGCAAACGAGGTATAATATGCTGTCCCTGCTTATGATCCTACTGGGAAACAAGCTATAGTCAGTCACATAGGGAGATGAGAACCACCAGAGATGGGATAGATCATGCATAATTTATCGCATACCTACTATGGGCAGTATGATGTGCTTGGGAGTATGAAGTGGTACCAGGAAGCCCAGGTGGCGCAGTGGTAAAGAATCCATCTGCAGTGCAACAAATGTGGATTTGGGAAGATCTCCTGGAGCAGAGAATGGCAACCCACTCCGGTATTCTTGCCTGGGAAATGCCATGGACAGAGGAGCCTGGTGGGCTAGAGTCCATGGGTTGCAAAGAGTTGGACACGACTGAGCACGCATGCATTCATTTCATGGAGTAGTAGTAACAATGTGACTTAGAGGCCCCCGTGGCAGAATTTGAGTTTGGTCCTGCTACATGGGTGAGGATGTAGCTGTACCTCAGAGAGCAAGCTGCAGATGAGAAAAGAGGCAGTTACATGGGTGCTGGGTTCTGTTCCCTTGCTTCTATCTGGAAAGTTCCTTCTAATACTCACATCCTTCCTCAATTGTACCTTTGTTGATGCGGGAGAGAGACCAAGTTCCAAGTGTCTAGAATGACTCCTTCATGTCCCCCAGGTTCCCAAGACTTTCACAGGGGGGGAACGTCGAGTGTCACACAACACTCCGCATTGCCAAGCCTGCCCCGTCTGTCCTATTGTTTGTTCTCAGCTCTGGACAAACTTTTGGCTACTGAGCTAACTGTAGTGTGGCCACTGCAGAAGCATGTGTTAGAGCCTGCTGGATTCTCTCTGATTGCCTCATCAACTACCCCATTGTTTGAGACTCTCAGGACCTAACTTGGGTGCTCTGAGGAGCTGAATTTTGTATTAATATTCTTGTTCTTTATACAAAGACCAGAGAGGCACACATAGCCCTCTGTCCTGGAAAGACTTTGAAATAAGGCAGAGTCAATAATTAGGTTTTCAGGGAAACCCACACAGTAAAATATGCCCAGGCTCCCAGGAGGGCAATCTCACTTAGCAGCTCAGTGCCCATTATTCTGTGTTCCATCGTTAGAGCTTTTCCCATTTAACTTAAGACTCTATTCTTAGTCAAAATGAAGAAGGTTTAGGAAGTGTTACAAATCTTACAAAAAGAAATAACACGTGAAGACTTGACTTTCCTATGAGACTGTATTTATCAGTCATTTATACCTTCAGTTCAGTTCAGTTCAGTCGCTCAGTCGTGTCTGACTCTTTGCAACCCCATGAATTGCAGCACGCCAGGCCTCTCTGTCCATCACCAACTCCCAGAGTTCATTCAAACTCATGTCGATCAAATCGGTGATGCTATCCAGCCATCTCATCCTCTGTCGTCCCCTTCTCCTCCTGCCCCCAATCCCTCCCAGCATCAGAGTCTTTTCCAATGAGTCAACTCTTTGCATGAGGTGGCCAAAGTACTAGAGTTTCAGCTTTAGCATCATTCCTTCCAAAGAACACCCAGGACTGATCTCCTTTAGGATGGACTGGTTGGATCTCCTTGCAGTCCAAGGGACTCTCAAGAGTCTTCTCCAACACCACAGTTCAAAAGCACCAATTCTTCGGGACTCAGCTTTCTTCACAGTCTAACTGTCACATCCATACATGACTTAGCAAGAGCTATTTATCCTTTCTCTTAGAGCAGATGCTCCCTTCTCTCTCTCTCTCTTTCTCTCTCTCTCTCTCACACACACACACATTTTAGTTTGGCTAATGGGTGGCTCACAGCTTAGTTACCAACTCTTCTCACCACCACCTTCACCTCCTGAATCCAAATGAGATATTCCCTCTGTATTCATTCTGTCAGGGCAGGAGGGACAAAGCCAAAGTGCAAAATGCACACGATGACCTTGGCCTGAGAGAGAAGCTGAAGTTGCCTTGGCACTTTGACAGCTGCAGAATGTCTGCTGGTTCCTAAGATGCTGAGTGAGATGGAAACCACAGAGAAGTCTAAAGATAGCTGCTGTTGTTCAGTTGCTCAGTTTGCAACCCCGTGGGACTGCAGCACACCAGGCTTCCCTGCCCATCACCATCTACCGGAGGTTGCTCAAACTCACGTCCACTGAGTCAGTGACACCATCTCACTATCTTGTCCTCTGTTGTGTCCTTCTCCTCCTGTCTCTAGCTTTCCTAGCATCAGGGTCTTTTCCAATGAGTTGTTCTTTGCATCAGGGGGCAAAAGTATTGGAGTTTCAGCAACAGTCCTTCCAATGAATATTCAGGACTGATTTCCTTTAGGATTGACTGGTTTGATTTCCTTGCAGTCCAAGGGACTTTCAGGAGTCTTCTCTAACACCACAGTTCAAAAGCATCAATTCTTTGGCATTCAGCCTTCTTTATGGTCCAACTTTCACGTCCATACATGACTACTGGAAAAGCCATAGCTTTGACAATACAGAACTTTGCTGACAAAGTGATGTCTCTGCTTTTTAATACGCTGTCTACATTTGTCATAGCTTTTCTTTCAAGGAGCAAATGTTTTTTAATTTCATGGCTGCAGTCAGCATCTGCAGTGATTTTGGAGTCCAAGAAAATAAAGTCTGTCACTGTTTCCATTGCTTCCCTATCTATTTGCCATGAAGTGATAGGACCGGATGCCATGATCTTGGATTTTTGAATGTTGAGCTTTAAGCCAACTTTTTCAGTCTCCTCTTTCATCTTCATCAAGAGGCTCTTTAGTTCCTCTTCACTTTCTGCCATAAGGGTGGTGTCATCTGCATATCTGAGGTTATTGATATTTCTCCTGGAAATCCTGATTCCAGCTCTGCTTCATCCAGCCTGGCATTTCTCATGATGTGCTCTGCATATACAGCCTTGACGTACTCCTTTCCCAATTTTGAAACAGTCCATTGTTCCATATCTGGTTCTAATTGTTGCTTCTTGACCTGCATACAGGTTTCTCAGGAGGCAGGTATGGTGGTCTGGTATTCCCATCTCTTTAGGAATTTTCCAGTTTGATCTGATCCACACAATCAAAGGTTTTAGTGAAGCAGAAAGAGATGTTTTTCTGGAATTCTCTTGCTTTTTCTATGATCCAGTGGATGTTGGCAATTTGATCTCTGATTCCTCTGCCTTTTCTAAACCAGGCTTATACACCTGGAATTTCTTGGTTCACGTACTGTTGAAGCCTGGCATGGAGGATTTGAGCATGACATTGCTAGCACGTAAAATGAGTACAATGGTGCAGTAGTTTGAACATTCTTTGGCATTGCCCTTCTTTTGGATTGGAATGAAAACTGACCTTTTCCAGTCCTGTGACCACTACTGAGTTTTCCAAATTTGCTGACTTACTGAGTTCAGCACTTTAACAGCATCATCTTTTAGGATTTGTTTGTGGATTCCAAATGGATTCCCTAATGGATTCCCCTGAGGACTGGGGACTCCAAATGGATACTTTGACTTTTGCAGTGTTTTCCAAGATATACTTTGTGTGACACTGTTCAGAAAATTATATTTCTGTTGATCATTGTGTAGAAATATTTGTAAAAACATAACAATGAAATTGATTGGTTTTAATGGCATATGAACGCCCATGTCCCTGGGAGCCTGTTCTCTCAGCAGGAATACAGTTGAAACATAGGGCAGGTTCCCAAATGACTGCTAGACAGTGCTAGAAATTGCAACAGAAGGTAGACAGACCAGACAGCATGTGTTAATGGCTAATTTTGCCTCTCAACACACACATACACACACACACACACACACACACATTTTTACATATCGAGTTAATTTACCAATAACACCTTAGTTAGATTTTGCTTTTTCATCAGATCCTTCTGCAAATGCTTGCTGGGTCCCCAGAACCCATGTAAGCCCCATTAGCTGCCTCTCCATGGCTTCCACATAGCAGGTCAATCTATCATTTATTAGTGTCTTTCAACCTTACAAGAACTGATGCTTTTGAACTGTGGTGTTGGAGAAGACTCTTGAGAGTCCCTTGGACTGCCAGGAGATCCAACCAGTCCATTCTGAAGGAGATCAGCCCTGGTATTTCTTTGGAAGGAATGATGCTAAAGCTGAAACTCCAGTATTTTGGCCACCTTGTGTGAAGAGTTGACTCATTGGAAAAGACCCTGATGCTGGGAGGGATTGGGGGCAGGAGGAGAAGGGGACGACTGAGGATGAGATGGCTGGATGGCATCATGGACTTGATGGACGTGAGTCTAGTGAACTCCGGGAGTTGGTGATGGACAGGGAGGTCTGGCGTGCTGCGATTCATGGGGTCGCAAAGAGTTGGACATGACTGAGAGACTGAACTGAACTGAATTGAACCTTACAAGAATATCTCTTGCTACATGGGCAGATACTTGATTTCATATCAAGGCCTGCTGCTTTGTTAGCATTTTCTCTCCATTTACCTGAATGCGGAACCCCATGAATGAATGGAAATGCAAACAGACCTCAAAATCCAGTAGATGAAATGACTGCTTCACAACTTTCATTTGCACAGAGGTGAAAAAGAGAGTGAAAGTGGGCTCTCAGTGAAGAAATGTTCATGTGTTACAAAAGATGCTTTTGCTATAATAGAAGGAACAACCTGGATTGACACAAGCAGGTGTTGTCCTCATTAATTTTTTTCTTAAAATTCACATTTATCATCTGGAAGAGAGCAGCATGCACTTGGTTTTGCCATGCTTTCCAATTGATTTTATTTAATAGTGTTTAAACAGATTTTTAAAAACCCAAAGACTTGTCATGGCTTCTTGACTTATTTGCATGGTGACCACTTTTTGGTGGAAATTATAATTGGGTAACTATGGATTCTAATAACTTGAGCTCACTTGATTCTAATAACTTGAGCTGAGATGTTGATGATGCACATTCTTGTTTGAATTTGTTTCCCTCCATCCAGATCAACTTAACTTGTTGCTAAAGGGCCCTGAGGTAGGAGGATGGGTAGTGGGGATTAGGGAGGTGAGGAGGGGGTGGGGAATGAGGAAGCTAGAAGCCTTCAGCATTTTCCTTATTCTAGCACCTGAAAGTGGAAGGAGGCATGGCTGGATTAGGAGGGCTAGTTCACTGCTTCCTAATAAGCCCAACTGTCTCCAACTGTTTGCAGCTTTCTTTAGAATGTGGGTACTTGATGGTTGGGCTTCCCTGGTGGTTCAGCGGTAAAGACTCTGACTGTAATGCAGGAGATGTGTGTTCAGTCCTTGGAAGATCTCCTGGAGAAGGAAATGGTAACCCCTCCAGTATTCTTGCCTGGAGAATCCCATGGACAAAGGAACCTGGCAGGCTACAGTCCATGGGGTTGAAAAAGAGTCAGACGTGACTTAGTGACTAAATAACAACAACTTGACACTTCTTTATTCTGGCCAATTTAAGGGCAAAAATATGAGGTCACCTTTTCATGTTCCAAAATTATTTGGGAATCTCTTCATTTGTCTATTTTCAAAATAGCATTAAGTATACTTGCTCCTGAGAGCTTTGCTAGAAATTGCCTTTAACAGATTTTGCCATGGTGCTTTTTATGGGAGAGAGGCTTATTCCTGGTTCTCTTTTTCAACTTTCTTCTATAGTTAAGCTATCAGTTTATTAATATACTTCATCTTCTTTAAAGTTTTCTTGAGCTATAGGTCACATATAGAGTAGTGCAAAGATCTTAAGCATACAGGTTGATGATTTTTACATATGTATAAACATATGGAAGCACCACAGAAAACAAGAACCAGATATTTCTAGCACCCCAGTAGGCTTTCTCATTCCTCTCCCAGAGTAGCCATTATTCTAATTGCTATCTTATATATCACTTTTGTATATATGATAGGACAAGATGAAGAGGACTTAGAGAGGGGTAAAGGGGGATGAAGTATGTTCCCATCTATTTAAATCCATAATGCAAGGGCTAAGACCATGATCCTGGAATGAAGAATGTCTACTGGAGAAAATAATGCTAGTCTGGAGCTAAACAAAGTACTAAATCTCTGTACAGTCTAGGTGGAAACTGGAGGAAAGGAAGAGGAAAAACATTTTTTAAATATGGGAAAATACTCACTTGTGATGGGGAAAAGAATGTTGAAAGAAAATGTGTTCTAAAGAACATTTTTTTAAAGGAAAGAGTAAAGAAATGAAAGACCAAAGTCTTGTTGGAGAGAAAAAAGTTGGTATCCACTTTTTGTGTGTTAGTTGAATAAAATGTGCTTGCTTATGACCTCCAGGAAAGAGAAAGTGAATACTTATGGATTGGAAAATTAATACAATGGCATTTTCATAACAGGAGATTGTGAATGGAAGGAATAATTAAACAACGGGAAAATACCAAAGACCACAAATAGTATAAAAAAATAAAACGAGAGGGAGAGGGTGGGATGATTTGGGAGAATGGCACTGAAACATGTATACTATCATGTAAGAAACGAATCACCAGTCTATGTTTGATACAGGATACAGAATGCTTGGGGCTGGTGCACGAGAATGATCCAGAGAGATGATATGGGGTGGGAAGTGGGAGGGGGGTTCAGGATTGGGAGCTCATGTACACCCGTGGTGGATTCATGTCAATGTATAGCAACACCAATACAGTATTGTAAAGTAAAATAAAGTAAAAATAAAAATTAAAAAAAAGAAATGAAATGAAATAAAAAATATGAGCATTATGTAAATAGACTGAATTCTCCAATTAAAAGCAGACTAATTGGATGTGCTATTTACAAAAAAGATCCAAAAAAAGTGATAGAGTTCTGGTCCTCATCAAGATGGAGTAAGCTTATCACACTTTATCTCTTCCACTGATTCCAACTGAAAATCTGCATAGAGTACAGAAAGCAATGAAGCAACTATCTGAAGAATCTGAGAAGTAAGTAATAGCAGACATATGCAAAGGAAAGTGAAAAATGACCAGTAAGGCTGAGTTTCCTGATTTTCCCCCTCAATAAAATGTTAACAAATAAAATCCAGCAACAAAGAAAAAGGATGTCACAATCAAATGAGATTTATCTTAGGAAGGAGAGGCTAGTTCAACGTTTCACAATCAATCACTGTAACTCACCAAATTAAGATATGAAAGAAATTAAACTGCATCATCATCTCAATAGATACAAAAAAAGCCTTTGACAAATTTGAAGATCCATTCGTGTTAAAAAGAAAAAAAACTCTCAACAAAATGAGAATAGAAGGAAATGTCCTTAACCTCATAACAAGCAAGATATAAGTTTATTAAAATTTATCCAAAAAGAAATGGGAAATTTTAATGGGACAATTACATTAGAAGAAATTGAGAAGGTGACTGAATGCACCCATTGACAAGATAATGGTTAAATTATCTTAATCTTCCCAAGTTATTTAAAGGATACTAGACCAGTATTTCTCAGGACTTCCCTGGTGGCTCAGACGGTAAAGTGTCTGTCTACAATGTGGGAGGCCTGGGTTCAAGCCCTGGGTTGGGAAGATGCCCTGGAGAAGGAAATGGTAATCCACTCCAGTACTATTGCCTGGAAAACCCTACGGACAGAGGAGCCTGGTAGGCTGCAGTCCATGTGGTCCCGAAGAATCGGACACAACCGAGCGACTTCCCTTTCACTTTTCACTTTCATGCATTGGAGAAGGAAATGGCAACCCACTCCAGTGTTCTTGGTTGGAGAATCCCAGGGACGGGGGAGCCTGGTGGGCTGCCGTCTACGGGGTTGCACAGAGTCGGACACGACTGAAGTGACTTAGCAGCAGCAGCAGAATCACCTGTGGAACTGTTTTTTAAAAATTTAATTTAATTAAAAATACTGTTTTCTGCTGAGTCCCAGACTACCTGAATCAGAATCTCAAGGAGCCAGGCCTGAACATGATTACTTCTCCAATATTAAAAAGCAGATACATCACTTTGCCGACAAATGTTCATATATTTGTCGTTCATATAAATGGTTTTTCCAGTAGTCATGTATGGATGTGAGAGCTGGACCATAAAGAAGGCTGAGCGCTGAAGAACTGATGCTTTCAAACTGCGGTGCTGGAAAAACTCTTCAGAGTCCCTTGGACAGCAAGGAGATCAAACCAGTCAATCCTAAAGGAAATCAACAGTGAATATTCATTGGTAGGACTGATGCTGAAGCTCCAATACTTTGGCCACCTGATGTGAAGAGCTGACTCATTGGAAAAAGACCCTGATGCTGGGAAAGATCAAAGGCAAAAGGAGAAAGAGGAAGCAGAGGATGAAATGGTTAGACAGCATCACCAACTCAATGGACGTGAATTTGAGAAAACTGTAGGAAACAGTGGAGGATAGAAGAGCCTGGTGTGCTGCAGTCTAGGGGGTTGCAAAGATTGGGGACACGACTTAGCATTTGAGCAACAACAAAGCTCCCCAGGTAATTCTAATGTGCAAACTAGGTTTGCCAATCACTGTTCCAGTCTACTGACAAAGATGACAAATACAGTCCCCAAATCATTTTATAAAACTGCTACAATTTAATACCTCAAACCATTAAAGAAAGCTAGAGATCAATTGTCTATGGATATAGAATAAAAAATTAAAATTAAATATTTTAAATATTAAGATATAAGATTCAATAGTATATCAAAAGATTACGTTGTTGGTGTAATGAACTGAACCATTTGTTGCTGTAGTGAATTATACTAACTTAAAGTAGAAAGACTATATTATCACATATATAAAGAAATTTGATATATTAGCATATACACAGAAATTCTAAATAAAAAATTCTAAGATGGCAAGAGAAAAAAATTATATTTGTAAAAACTTCACCAAAATTAAATAGTGAAACATAGAGCCTGCTTCAATTAAAATCAGTAAATGGATTTACTGTAGCTAAATTAAAAGATGTTTACTCCTTGGAAGGAAAGTTATGACCAACCTAGGTAGCATAATGAAAAGCAGAGACATTACTTTGCTGACAAAGGTCTGTCTAGTCAAGGCTATGGTTTTTCCAGTGGTCATGTATGGATGTGAGAGTTGGACTGTGAAGAAAGCTAAGCACCGAAGAATTGATGCTTTTGAACTGAGGTGTTAGAGAAGACTTGAGAGTCCCTTGGACTGCAAGGAGATCCAACCAGTCCATCCTAAAGGAGATCAGCCCTGGGTGTTCATTGGAAGGACTGATGCTAAAGCTGAAACTCCAGTATTTTGGCCACTTCATGTGAAGAGTTGACTCATTGGAAAAAACTCTGATGCTGGGAGGGATTAGGGGCAGGAGGAGAAGGGGACGACCGAGGATGAGATGGCTGGATGGCATCACTGACTCAATGGACATGCGTCTGAGTGAACTCCGGGAGTTGGTGATGGACAGGGAGGCATGGCGTGCTGTGATTCATGGGGTCGCAAAGAGTGGACATGACTGAGCGACTGAACTGAACTGAACTGAACTGTCATCATTACTATTCAATATTGTCTTGCATATTCTGTAGCAGTATTGCTCAATCTTTGCTGTGTACATGAGTCACCTGAAGTGAAAATGAAAGTTGCTCAGTTGTGTCCGACTCTGTGATCTCATGGACTATGCATTCCATGGAATCTCCCGGCCAGAATCCTGGAGTAGGTAGCTGTTCCCTTCTCCAGGGGATCTTCCCAACCCAGGGATCGAACCCAGTTCTCCCGTGTTGCAGGCGGATTCTTTACCAGCTGAGCCAATAGAGAAGCCCAAGAATACTGGAGTGGGTAGACTGTCCCTTCTCCAGGGGATTTTTGCCAAGGTCTCCTGCACTGCAGGCAGATTCTTTACCAGCTGAGGGGGGATCTTTAGAATGCAGCTTATGATTTAGTAGAGCTAGGGATGGGACTGTGATTCTTCATATTTAATAAGCTCCTAGATGATGCCAGTACTGTTGACTGCACACTTTCAGTAGCCAGATTAGCAAATGCAATAAGATAAAAACACTGAATAATCAGCATAAATGTAAGAAAAGGGAAATAAACTAGCCTTTTGCCAATTCTTTGAATTTATATTTAGAAAGTCCAAGAGACTATAGTAAAAAGATTAGCAAAATTTAACAAGATGCCTGAATATTTGATAAATATACAAAAATAGCTTTTGTTTCTGTGATAGCAGTAGGTGGTGGTGGTGGTGAAGTCGCTCAGTCGTGTCCGACTCTTTGTGACCCCTTGGACTGTAATGTACTAGGCTTCTCTGTCCACGGGATTCTCCAAGCAAGAATACTGGAGTGGGTTGCCATTTCCTTCTCCAGGGGATCTTCCCGACCCAGGGATTGAACCCGGGTCTCCCACATTGGAGGCAGACGCTTTAACCTCTGAGCCACCAGGGAAGTGATAGCAGTAAGCACCTAGAAATAGAAATGGGAAATATATCCCATTCTCAATGGAAGCAATTTAATATATCTGGGAATAAACTTATAAGAATTTCATAAAACCCAATAAAGAAAATATTATTGAAAGAGAAAAAAGTAAATCAGTAGGAGTCAGGTTTACGGTAGGAAGAAAATAGTAGGTCTTAAACATGTTGAGTGTGTGATGCTGGTGGAATATTCAATTAGAAATATCAAGTAGGCAGTGTGATACAAGTCTTGTCTAAGTTAGGTGGATGGAGATGAAGATTTTGGGGTTGCTAGCAATGCAGATCAGGAAAACCTTCTGAAAGTTCCATTTATAGGTTTCAGGGTGTCCACAAACCTTCTAAAATGGTTTGGGAAAATTTCTGCTTGTGCACATATTTTTAGGAACAATGTCCAGAATTTCCATCAGATTCTCAAATAGACCCATGACCCAATTTAAGGACTGCTGATACTAATGGTGGTTGAGGTTATAGGAACGGGTGAAATTACTTGGTGAAAAGATGCAGAGTGAGAAGATAACCAAGGATGGAGCCTTGAGGTAGAACAGTTGTAGGGGAGGTAGAGGAAGATACTGAGGAATGGACAGGAATGTACTAGGAAAACCAGGAGAGTGCAGTGTTATAAAGATTAACGGCAGAAAGCGTTCCAAGAAGGAGGAAGAGGTTCACAGAAGTCAACTTAGTTAAGAACAGAACTCCATCCACTGAACAGCAACATGGAGGTCATCAGTTAACTGGTAAAAGTACTTGCAATGGGTTAGTTAGAAGACTTAGTTGGAAGTCAAAGCATAAGTTTTAGGATCAGCCTCAGGAGGGGAAGCTCTTCTACTGAGACAGAAAAGAGAAAAATACAATGGTAGGCTTGGTGAGTTTTGTAGATATGAGAGTGCGAAGCTAAAGAAATTCTCATAGGATTGTCTGCTCATTCTTGCTAAAGTAGGAGGTGAGGACGTATCTTAAGAGCCAGATAGGAGGTTTGAGGCATGCTTCCTGAGAATACTGATGAAGTTTTAAAAGTATTACAAATACTTGATAAGAGGAGATTGCTAGCTAGGAATATATTGTTTACAGGCAGTGCTAAAAACAAGAGAAAATCAAAGATCTAGAACAAGAAAGTCACCAATATACACTGTGATTTTTATATTTTCCAGTACTGCCTGGTAGATCATGGAAGCTGAAGGTGGGGTTTCCTTCAGGATAGCTGAAGGGAGGATATGGGGCAAGGTTGTTGAGAAGAGTATTATGAGAGTGGTGACATGATGGGTCCTGGGGCATAGACTAAATAAAAAATAGAGACAGAAAAGAGCTGAAGTCTGAGAAGAGGCAGAGTCGGAATGGGACACTTTAAAGAGCTGAAAATAATTATTATACATGGATATTGATTAGGATCTCTGGATAAGACTTGGAGTAGAGAGGAACATGGTTTAGGAGGAGTTGATGATACATTAAACAACATGAATCTCAAGTGACAAACATACCTTGTAAATGTAAGGACAGGGAAATAATGGTTTGAAAATGCACTGGTGAGTGAAATGAAGGCAGAACGCATGCCTTAGAGCTATGGAATATGGTATTTGGGAGAGAGATATGTGCTATGGCATGAGGGAATATGGCCCTTGAAAGGGCCACTAAAGAAGAAGTGGCCTTAGGAGATGCACCAAGTTTTAGTAAGCAAGGCAGTATAGGAAGTGTTCTGTGTAGCAGCTGAGGGTAAAAGGGAGCCTGTTTACTCTGGAATAAGGCACAGAGGGTTTGCAATGGGATGTTCTGGAAGGAACGGAGGCTAGGGGCTGGGTCAGAAGAGAGAAAGCACAGAGAATGAGGGACTGAGCTGCCTGGGTAGCTGGTCTGGATTGTGTGCATTCTGGGGAGGCGACCAGGGATGGCAGGACTCAGAGGCACAGAATTTGTTGGCCTCCATGGACCCAACAGAGTCTGCCTCAGAGTTATATCAGACACAGGCTGCTTTGTAAGATAATTTTTCTCTGACAGACTGTAGCTTGTTTTGTAGATCTTAAATCACTGTATACTTGCCTAGTGTTTTTTTAAATTATAAACATGTTCATTTAAGGCTGCCAATTAACAGATTTTGACTAAGTACTTAAATTTGAGTGTGAGATGCAGGAATTTATAAAGTGATAAGGCTGAGGATCTAACCTCATGGAGCCTTTTGCTATGGTTGTTCAGTTGCTAAGTCAGTGTGTGCAACTCTTTATGATGCCATGGACTGCAGCACTCCTCTGTCCTCTACTATCTCCCAGAGTTTGCTCAGATGCATGTCCATTGAGTCAGTGATGCTATCTAACCATCTCACCCTCTGTTGCCCCCATCTCCTCCTGCCTTCAATCTTTCCCAGCATTAGGGTCTTTTCCAGTGAGTTGGCTCTTCACATCAGGTGGGCAAAGTATTGGAGCTTCAGCTTCAGCATCACTCCTTCCAATGAATACTCAGGGTTAATTTCCTTTAGGATTGACTGGTTTGATCTCCTTGCAGTCCACGGAACTCTCAAGAGTCTTCTCCAACACCACAATTCAAAGGCATCGATTTTTTTGACACTCAGCTTTCTTTAAGGTCCAACTCTAATATCTGTTATGTGACTACTGGAAAAACCATAGCTTTGACTATATGGACCTTTGTCAGCAAAGTGGTATTTCTGCTTTTAACATCCTGTCTAGCTTTGTCATAGCTTTCCTTCCAAACAGTAAGCATCTTTTAAGTTCATGGCTGCAGTCACCATTCACAGAAAATAAAATCTGTCACTGCTTCCACCTTTTCCCCGTCTATTTGCCATGAAATGATGGGACCAAGTGCCATGATCTTAGTGTTTTTAATGCTGACATTTAGGCCAGCTTTTTCACTCTCCTCTTTTACCCTCATCAAGAGGGTCTTTAGTACCTCTTCTCTTTCTGCCATTTGAGTGGTATCATCTGCATATCTGCATATCATCTGCATATCTAAGGTTGTTGATATTTCTCCCAACAATCTTGATTCCAGCTTGTGCTTCATCCAGCCTGGCATTTCGCACAGCATCTAGACTAAATTCTATATGGGAATATGTCGTTAAACAAACGTGTTAAAACCTACAGGAGGTTTCTATATGTCATGGAATTGTATCTTATGATATTCAGCTTGTGTGGGATGGGGAATGGTCTCCTTCAGCTTATGTAAAATAGGTGGTATAAAGAAGCAAGAAGAATATTTGTCCTTTAGACAGACTGAACTGTGAAGCAGCCAATTTATTATTCCATCACTATGTCTATGTAAATCAGAACAGGTTTTATTAAACTCTGAGCCAAAGTCTTTTCATTTCTGTATTGAAGATAGGTTATATCTTGTAAAATAGTAGTGAATGTTAAGCAAGTTAATGCAAATATAGCAGCAGGTAGGGTAGTTAGCACATGATAAATATGCAAAAGTTAGTTCTCTCTTCCTACAGTACTTCTTATGGCACTTCATCAAATACTAAATATATATATATATATATAAAAGACATGTCTTTGACATTATTATATTTAGACTAGGAAAATTATCTTACCCATTCAGTTGACTCAATTTTTAGATTAAGTTAAGCATATGGTGGAACATTATCTGATGAAGGTTGACTGGGAAATCTTAAAAAGTTGATTGGCTGCTACTGTTTTTCTTTTACAAAATGGAAATTGTAAAGGGGGAAAAAATCTTTGTTCAGGATTGCCATGAGAGTTGTTTCTATTTTTCAGTTCAGTTCAGTTCAGTCGCTCAGTCGTGTCCGACTCTTTGCGACCCCATGAATTGCAGCACGCCAGGCCTCCCTGGCCATCACCATCTCCCGGAGTTCACTCAGACTCACGTCCATCAAGTCAGTGATGCCATCCAGCCATCTCATCCTCTGTCGTCCTCTTCTCCTCCTGCCCCCAATCCCTCCCAGCATCACGGTCTTTTCCAATGAGTCAACTCTTTGCATGAGGTGGCCAAAGTACTGGAGTTTCAGCTTTAGCATCACTCCTTCCAAAGAAATCCCAGGGTTGATCTCCTTTAGAATGGACTGGTTGGATCTCCTTGCAGTCCAAGGGACTCTCAAGAGTCTTCTCCTGGCGAGGAGGAAGGGCTTTCCAGGACAGTGGTCATGGAGCTGAACCCTGCAGCCGCACGCCGGGGCCCCGAGGAACCGGAGAAGAGAACGCCGCCAGGGCCAGCGGGGTGAGTGCCGGGGGCTCAGGCAGCGGGAGACAGGCCGGCGGCGGGAAGGCCCCCGGGGAGGCCTCGCCGCCGCGGCGGCCTCCTTTCTGCACACAGCGTCCACCACGGGGCCTCAGGCCAGCCGCCCCGGAACCCCGAGAGGGCTGGGGAAGGGCCGCCCTCACAGGGACGCCCCTGAAAATCCCAGTTATGGGTGAGTGCAGGGGCCGGGAACCTGAGCTCTGTCTCAGGGTGTGTGACGGGTTCAGCGGCCGGGAAGCGGCAGGCACCGTCTCCGCTCTGCTTTCCGTCACCCGTCCCTCTGTTTCTCTCTCCGCCTGCCGCCGCTCGGATACGAGGACAGCAAACGCCCACCGCCTCCCGCATGAGGACTGCGAGGGAACATTTCCCGAGCTCCTGGCACGGCCTTTCAGGCGCCCGATACCTTCCAGCAGGAAAGCCACACGGTCCTGTAACTGCACAGTCACCGTGAAGGGCCCCAGGGTCCCCCGGGATTCAGATCGCCCCCAAGCATCTCAGAACGAAGCGTTCTGTTGGTCTCTGGTTGTCCGATTATTTTCACCACACTATGCTCCGAGTCAGGGAAAGGAACTTTATTCCTGGAGCATTAGGGGCACAGGCCTGTCTGACTCTTTTCCACCCTGTGAACTGCAGCCCACCAGCTCCTCCGTCCATGGCATTCTCAGGCAAGAATCCTGGAGTGGGTTGCCATGCCCTTCTCCAGGGGATCTTCCTGACCCAGGGATTAAACTTGCGTCTCCTGCATTGGCAGGTGGATTCTTTACTGCTGAGCCACCTGGGAAGCCCCTAACGAACAGTTCAATTCAGTCGCTCAGTCGTGTCCGACTCTTTGCGACCCCATGAATCGCAGCACGCCAGGCCTCCCTGCCCATCACCATCTCCTGGAGTTCACTCAGACTCACGCCCATCGAGTCCGTGATGCCATCCAGCCATCTCATATCTCATCCTCGGTCGTCCCCTTCTCCTCCTGCCCTCAATCTCTCCCAGCATCAGAGTCATTTCCAAAGAGTCAACTCTTTGCATGAGGTGGCCAAAATACTGGAGTTTCAGCTTTAGCATCATTCCTTCCAAAGAAATCCCAGGACTGATCTCCTTTAGAATGGACTGGTTGGATCTCCCTGCAGTCTAAGGGACTCTCAAGAGTCTTCTCCAACACCACAGTTCAAAAGCATCAATTCTTCGGCTCTCAGCGTTCTTCACAGTCCAACTCTCACATCCATACATGACCACAGGAAAAACCATAGCCTTGACTAGACAGACCTTAGTCGGCAAAGTAATGTCTCTGCTTTTGAATATGCTATCTAGGTTGGTCATAACTTTTCTTCCAAGGAGTAAGCATCTTTTAATTTCATGGCTGCAGTCACCATCTGCAGTGATTTTGGAGCCCAAAAAATAAAGTCTGACACTGTTTCCACTGTTTCCCCATCTATTTCCCATGAAGTGATGGGACCGGATGCCATGATCTTCGTTTTCTGAATGTTGAGCTTTAAGCTAACTTTTTCACTCTCCTCTTTCACTTTCATCAAGAGGCTCTTTAGTTCCTCTTCACTTNGCTCAGCCTTCTTCACAGTCCAACTCTCACATCCATACATGACCACAGGAAAAACCATAGCCTTGACTAGACGGACCTTAGTCGGCAAAGTAATGTCTCTGCTTTTGAATATACTATCTAGGTTGGTCATAACTTTTCTTCCAAGGAGTAAGCGCCTTTTAATTTCATGGCTGCAGTCACCATCTGCAGTGATTTTGGAGCCCAAAAAAATAAAGTCTGACACTGTTTCTACTGTTTCCCCATCTATTTCCCATGAAGTGATGGGGCCAGATGCCATGATCTTCGTTTTCTGAATGTTGAGCTTTAAGCCAACTTTTTCACTCTCCTCTTTCACTTTCAACAAGAGGCTTTTTAGCTCCTCTTCACTTTCTGCCATAAGGGTGGTGTCATCTGCATATCTGAGGTGATTGATATTTCTCCCAGCAATCTTGATTCCAGCTTGTGTTTCTTCCAGTCCAGCGTTTCTCATGATGTACCCTGCATAGAAGTTAAATAAGCAGAGTGACAATATACAGCCTTGATGTATTCCTTTTCCTATTTGGATCCAGTCTGTTGTTCCATGTCCAGTTCTAACTGTTGCTTCCTGACCTGCATACAGATTTCTCAAGAGCCAGGTTAGGTGGTCTGGTATTCCCATCTCTTTCAGAATTTTCCACAGTTTATTGTGATCCACACCGTCAAAGGCTTTGGCGTAGTCAATAAAGCAGAAATAGATGTGTTTCTGGAACTCTCTTGCTTTTTCCATGATCCAGCAGATGTTGGCAATTTGATCTCTGGTTCCTCTGCCCTTTCTAAAACCAGCTTGAACATCAGGGAGTTCACGGTTAACGTACTGCTGAAGTCTGGCTTGGAGAATTTTGAGCATTACTTTACTAGCATGTGAGATGAGTGCAATTGTGCGGTAGTTTGAGCATTCTTTGGCATTGCCTTTCTTTGGAATTGGAATGAAAACTGACCTTTTCCAGTCCTGTGGCCACTGCTGAGTTTTCCAGATTTGCTTGCATACTGGACCTTAAAAAGCATCACTGTGAACAAGCTAGTGGAGGTGTTGGAATTCCAGCTGAGCTATTTCAAATCCTGAATGATGATTCTGTGAAAGTGCTGCACTCAATATGCCAGCAAATCTGGAAACCTCAGCAGTGGCCACAGGACTCGAAAAGGTCAGTTTTCATTCCAATCCCAGGTAGAGAATGCTTAATACAATATTCTTACCCTAGACTACAGTCCGTGGAGTGTCAAAGAGTCAGACAGAACTGAGCAACTAACACACATGTAAACACAGAAAAAATGAAAAGTATGGGAAAGATACTTTGAAAAATAAAAAGAAAACATGAGAAGGCATAAAGAGCTAATTATCCATAACAGATGTGCTAAAGTACTTTTAAATAAATAGTACAAAGGTTGTATGACTTAATAACCCCATTATCTCATCCAGACATAATACTGAGATTCCTTACAGACAGCACATTTGTGGTTTCTGGAGCACTGAATAAATACAAGCAGTAATAATGATGCAAGGAATGACATCCGAAGAATGAGATGTGATGCTGCACTTTTTGCTTTCCTAAGAAGGTAGAGAGAGATGTAGGAGCAGTCCATTTTGATTGAGTTTATAAGGGCAGGATAGAGAATTCTCTCAGGTTAACTTTTGAAATCCTGTTCTACTTTTCCCTTATAAAGTTGACTAATTCAGCAAAGAGCCAGCAAGCTTCAGTGAAAGATTACAAATAGTCCATACCCACTATCCTACATTGAAAAGAATGGATACATGTATATGTATGGCTGAGTCCCTACACTGCTCACCTGAAACTACCACAACATTGTTAATCACTATATCCCAATATAAAATAAAAAGTTTAAAGTTTGAAAAAAAAAGAATAAAACAACTGAGTTCAAAGGAAAGAAATAAACGGACATCTCAGGCTACACAAGACTTTCCCCACTATCATCCCTTAACACCCTTCACTGGTAGGTGAAGAAGTTTCCTAATGGCTTCCCATTGTGGAGAAAAGAATAAAAACAGACCAAACCAGGAAGATGTGAAGTGGTTTTCTGGTATCATGTACTGTATATGGAGTAAGATAATTACATCTAGTTTTGATATGGTGACACTACTCAAATTTTCCATTTTAAAGAAATGTAGATTACTCATGTTTCCAAATTATATACTTCTATCAGTTCATCCTATGACTTGAGCATAATTTGGGACTAACTTGGAACTGTTAGAAAGCAAATTTTTCTAATGAGCTCTGGACAACAGAAATTTCAAATGGAATCCAGCATGATTATTTGGGAATATTTCAGTAGTATTACAGACCACAGGGGCTTCCCTGGTGGCTCAGATGGTAAAGAAACTGCCTGCAATGCAGGAGACCTGGGTTCAGTCCCTGGGTCAAGAAGACCCCTGGAGGAGGAAATGGCTACCCACTCCAGTATTCTTGCCTGGAGAATTCCCTGGACAAGGGAGCCTGTTGAGCTACAGTCCATGGGGTTGCAAAGAGTTGGACATGACAATGATTAACACTTTCACAGACCACAACTTACTGATTATCTCAAGATAAAAATTTGCAAAGACTTTCCCCTAGCCAAGAGCAGACATTAGGTATAAATACCTTCTTCCTAATGTATTCATGGCCTCCACAGTCCACTTTCCTCTTAGATCTTTGTAGTTCTCTAGATATTTGTAACTGGCTTGATAATACCTTATTTGAAGAGAATTTCAAAGACTGATATTTTCTCTGAATTGGTAACCACTAATTCCCTGGAGATGGTGATTGCAGCCATGAAATTAAAAGACGCTTACTCCTTGGAAGAAAAGTTATGACCAACCTAGATAGCATATTGAAAACCAGGATATTACTTTGCCAACAAAGGTCCATGTAGTCAAGGCTATGGTTTTTCCATTGGTCGTGTATGGATGTGACAGTTGGACTGTGAAGAAAGCTGAGCGCCGAAGAATTGATGCTTTTGAACTGTGGTGTTGGAGAAGACGCTTGAGAGTCCCTTGGACTGCAAAGAGATCCAACCAGTCCATTCTGAAGGAGATCAGCCCTGGGATTTCTTTGGAAGGAATGATGCTAAAGCTGAAACTCCAGAACTTTGGCCACCTCATGCGAAGAGTTAACTCACTGGAAAAGACTCTGATGCTGGGAGGGATTGGAGGCATGAGGAGAAGGGGACGACAGAGGATGAGATGGCTGGATGGTATCACTGACTCAATGGATATGAGTCTGAGTGAACTCTGGGAGTTGGTGATGGACAGGGAGGCCTGGCGTGCTGTGATTCATGGGGTCGCAAAGAGTCAGCCACGACTGAGTGACTGAACTGAACTGAACTGAATTCCTTGGAAAGAATCTTTCAAAATCTATAGACAGTTTTTGATAGTTGGACCATTAGAATGACATAAATGTTTTGAAAACTGATACTGAGCGACACAAACCAGTTTCTTCCCAAAGGCTTTTTTGCTAGCCCCTTGTTATGGCAGATGGATCTCTCCTGGAAAGAAAAAGTGTACATATCTAGACGAACAGGGAAAGAAGAGCGATTGAGTGAAATACTCTTATAATTTGAAGAACAGAAAAGCCAACTTAACTCTTGGACTCAAAGACACTGATGAGTACCCTCGTAAATTCTGTAGTATCCAGAGGCACATTGCTGCTGGCACTTAGAATAAAAAGCAATGCCTGCACTGCCATTATTGAGTCACGTACAATATCACACACAGTGGCCTCTTGCTTCTGATGGTATTCATCCCGCTGGATTTTCAGGGGTATATTTTCTATTGAGATAGATGTTTCTCTTCTGGAATCTTCATAGTTTTCAAACTGCAAGTGAAGTTTAACATAACACATTAAGTCATCAGCAGCTAGGCTATTTAAATAATTTTCTGATGTTCTATTTGGCGAGAGCTCTCAATGGGTAATGTCTATATCTGAACTTGCCCCTTTGACTTCTAAGACAAGTGGTTATATTACCTCTCTGGCTAGGGACTTTCCCCAGGCCATTAAGATGTTAAATTCTGTGATAGATTCCACCTACACTTTACTTTGCTAATATCTTTTAAAAATTCCAAAAATTTATTAGAAAGAGAGATCAACTTTATGATATAAACAGCATGAAAATGATACAATCAAGCTGTTGCTTCTATTTGTAAAGATTTTATTTCTTATTGGTTACTACTCTCATGTTCATTATGGGAGGTTCTTTTTAAACAATTGAATAAATTCATATCTTGATCTCAGGTAAAGCAGGGTCAGTAATCACCCTTAAATATATCACATGTTTGTGCCCCGCACTGCCAGGGTTTAGCATACAGTTAATCAAAGGTCCTTTATCTTGGCTCCTTGAGGTGAAATAGAGATCTTTCAGTATACAAATCTAAGGAAGTATGGTGATGGATACCCCCTTTTCATAGTGCTCCTGAGCAGCCACTGAAAGCACAAGTTCAGTTCAGTTCAGTTTAGTTGCTCAGTCATCTCCGACTCTTTGCGACCCATGAATTGCAGCACACCAGGCCTCCCTGTCCATCACCAACTCCCGGAATTCACTCAAACTCAGGTCTATCGAGTCAGTGATGCCATCCAGCCATCTTATCCTCTGTCATCCCCTTCTCGTCCTGCCCCCAATCTCTCCCAGCATCAGAGTCTTTTCCAGTGAGTCAACTCTTCACATGAGGTGGCCAAAGTACTGGAGTTTCAGCTTTAGCATCATTCCTTCCAAAGAACGCCCAGGGCTGATCTCCATTAGAATGGACTGGTTGGATCTCCTTGCAGTCCAAGGGACTCTCAAGAGTCTTCTCCAACACCACAGTTCAAAAGCATCAATTCTTCGGTGCTCAGCTTTCTTCACAGTCCAACTCTCACATCCATACATGACTACTGGAAAAACCATAGCCTTCACTATACAGACCTTGGTTGGCAAAGTAATGTCTCTGCTTTTGAATATGCTATCTAGGTTGGTCGTAACTTTTCTTCCAAGGAGTAAGTGTCTTTTAATTTCATGGCTGCAATCACCATCTGTAGTGATTTTGGAGACCCCCAAAATAAAGTCTGATATTGTTTCCACTGTTTCCCCATCTATTTCCCATGAAATGATGGGAACAGATGCCATGATCTTTGTTTTCTGAGCTTTAAGCCAACTGTTTTACTCTCCTCTTTCACTTTCATCAAGAGGCTTTTTAGTTCCTCTTCACTTTCTGCCATAAAGGTGGTGTCATCTGCATATCTGAGACGGACCTTAGTTGGCAAAGTAATGTCTCTGCTTTTGAATATGCTATCTAGGTTGGTCATAACTTTCCTTCCAAGGAGGTCTTTTAATTTCATGGCTGCAATCACCATCTGCAGTGATTTTGGAGCCCAGAAAAATAAAGTCTGACAGTGTTTCCACTGTTTCCCCATCTATTTGCCATGAAGTGATGGGACCAGATGCCATGATCTTTGTTTTCTGAATGTTGAGCTTTAATCCAGCTTTGTGCTTACGTATTCCCTGCTCCACTCTGCAGTAACAGTTGCTTAGACAGCATCCCTTTGATGTGAGACAGTAGAGACAGAAGTCAACCCCAAATGTCTGCGATGGCTGCTCCCTGGAAGAATCAATCACCGATTCATGGGCTTGAGGATGAAACAGAATCCAAACTCCTCAGGAGAACCCACAAGCTCCATACAGGGAGTGCTTTCTGTCTTCCTAGGATGACCCTTGGGAAAACAGAGTCGAGGCACCCAGAGGTGGGGGTGGGGACCCACAAAGGGGGCTCTCTGGAGCATGCATTCATTCCACAAAGAAGCATAAAGTGGGCCATCCCCATTTCCTGCAAGCTATGGAACTTCTAGCCTGGAGCCTGGGGTGGGGAGAGCACAGCACGTGAGACAGGTAACTGGGTATAAGACAATGAGATACACACAGCGACGATAAATAAGATGCTCAGGGAACACAGTGGAGGGCCTTATAGGAAGGTAGCTTGATAGGATCTAGAAAATAAACAGGTTCCCCCGTTGATTTAAAAATTGCTGACTCACAAACTCCTCCAAGGGCAGGGCTCAAGCATCTTGAATTTGCTTCGTATCTTATCTGCTATGGAGTTGAAAGCATGTGAGCAATGAACGTGAAGGAATCGCCTCGACAGTGAAGAAAGAGGCAGTGGCTGGTAGTTGTGAGCAGAGCAGGGGAGGGGTACCCTAAGTATGGAGTGATTGACTTGGTGCCGACTAGGGATAAAGTGCCCTCTCTGCCCTCCAGAATAATTTTCATCCATCTTCATAGATGATTCAGGCTAACTCAATTTAACTTTGAATTTTAATCTCTCTGACCACAGAGCTGGAATTTGGCAGCCTCCCCTCCCCTCCAGAATCATCAAAGAGGCTTAGAATGGTTCTTAGAAAGGTGCTTTGTGTAAATCGCCTCGACAGTGAAGAAAGAGGCAGTGGCTGGTAGTTGTGAGAGAGCAGGGGAGGGGTACCCTAAGTATGGAGTGATTGACTTGGTGCCGACTAGGGATAAAGTGCCCTCTCTGCCCTCCAGAATAATTTTCATCCATCTTCATAGATGATTCAGGCTAACTCAATTTAACTTTGAATTTTAATCTCTCTGACCACAGAGCTGGAATTTGGCAGCCTCCCCTCCCCTCCAGAATCATCAAAGAGGCTTAGAATGGTTCTTAGAAAGGTGCTTTGTGTTTCCAGAAAGAAAGATGTTAGGAGCATCGGAGGTGTTATCCTCTGCAAGCCGTGCTCTCTAAAGGCATCATTACACTTGGGGAAGAAAATCAGACCTGAAACACGTGAGTCAGGAAAGCAGGTTCCAGCATGTCAGAAATAGACCAGAAGGTCATCCTCAGAAATAAACCCCTGGAGCAAGCGGAGCACTGGAATGGATACCTAGAATGTAGGAACGCTAAAGCAATCTTCTGTTTCTGCTCAGAGAACATCGGGCCCTCTGGGGTCATGTGTCTAATCCCAGGAGCTTCAGAGAAAGGGCAGCAGAAATTGGATGAGCTTCAGAGAAAAGTTGTCAAGATGATTGAAGGGCTGGAAAAGAAGACCTAGCAGAAAGGTTAAAGGAGGTGGATCTGGTACCACCCAGCTGTGCCACTTCAAAGTCACTTCAGTTCCGAGGAGCTCCGTTCCCTCTCCTGTGAAATGAGGACGGTCGATTGGCCGAGCGCTCAGGACCTCTAGGTTTCACAATACTTTTGTAGTCCAGAAGGAGAGAGAGAGAGCTAGGCAGTAACTTTACCATTCATTTGAATTGTATGGTACTTGTTACACCTCTCTGTCTTCCTTACAGAAACCGAATAAGAGAACGAAGTCTGAGAGGGCACGAAGAGAGAGGCAAACATAAGGAACAAACTTGTGGACACAGGGCAGGAAGCAGGGGGTGAGACAAGCTGAAAAAGTGTCATTGATGTATATACATTACCATGCCTCAAACAGCCAGTGGGAAGCAGCTGTATAGGACAGGGAATCAGCTTGGTGTTCTGTGATCACCTAGAGGGGTGAGAGGGCAGCTTAAGAGGAAGGGGCTACATGTATACATATAGCTGATTCTGTGCTACAGCCGAAACTGACACAACATTACAAAGCAATTATACTCCAATTTAATAAGTGAATGTTTTTAAAAGATATTTTTTTGAAACAAAAGCAATGCAGTAGAGGGCTTTTCCCAAATGTAGAAGAATTCAGAAAAATGAATGGAGCTAAGCTTTGAAGTTTTTGTTTAAAATAACCTTTCCGTTCTCACGTCTTCAGAAATTATAAGCCAATTTTCTCACGTGGAGCCCTTTCCCCTTGCCCTAACCACGCTGCCATGAGCGCTTCCAGTTACCTCTACGTGGGTCAGGTGAGATGGGAAGCGATCTTTTATTTATTCCCAAAGAGATGCCAGTCTTCTGTGCCCACAGGCAGAGACCACAGGTCGCCTTAGGGCAGGAAATCCGTGTAAAAGTGAGAAGGGAAAAGCTCCTACAGGAAAGCCTTGCCCTTCCTTTAATGGTGCTCCCACAGTCAGAGGCCGCCTGCTCCCTGCAGTCAGCATGCCTCATGGCACCAGCCTTAGAATCCTACCCGCAGTCTCTCCCCCTAATCTCTCCTTCTCTCTGGAGGAGCTGTGGATTGGGAGGGAGGGCAGGAGACATGAGGAAAAATCTGAGATTCAATGGAAAACTAAACTCCAGGGCCTACGGCCCTGCTCACCACCGCCTTGGGTGAGCAACTCACCCCGATGCAGAGGCCCAGGCTCGTGTTGCCTGGAGGGTGGAGCCCAGGCCGGGCTGACCGGGGCCCACAGCCTGGTTCCCACTGTCTACCTCCTGGTCATGCTTTAGGTCAGAACAGTGTTCAGCCTTGGCTGCATTCTGCAATCAGCTGAGGAGCTTTTAAAAAATGTGTGATATCATAAGTGAAACGAATCGCCAGTCCAGGTTTGATGCAGGATGCAGGATGCTTGGGACTGATGCACGGGGATAATCCAGAGAGAGGGTGTGGGGCGGGAGGGG